>JAGDQP010020372.1:9687-33375 GCA_022664845.1 Lepisma saccharinum | reverse complement strand
TTCATAGTACTATTTGCCTGGTATGACCAAAGGAAGCCAGTGAAAACCTCAGTAGTGTGAACGTCTCGAAAGTGTTTCTGAACGTTTGGAAAGTTGCTGCGATCGTCTCAAAAGTAATCTGTGAGTATCTCGATGTTTGATGTTTCTTTTGTTTATAAAGGTGCTAAATTAGGGCGTAATTTAGGTAGATTTAGTCTTGACAATTTGGGGGCTAAATAAGCGTAACTTAGATTAAAGGTGAGCACTTAATGAGAGGGACGTTCAACGAAAAATGAACTGAAATGGTATTTTCTTTCGGGATTCTATGAGTTCTAACTTTAGGAAATAAAAGGTACTAGATTTACATTTTCCTTAAAAAGGCGCAGATTTCCAACACGGAGAGACTTAATTTTCTTTTATTTATGTAGGGGGCCCGCCTTACCACCCCTGCTTCTTTGCATGCTTTGCACAAGTTAAGTCGTTCACTTTCTGGGGCGTGCAGCACGTACGTCTTAGTAGTTCTCAGCTTTGTTGGATTGCCGGAGTTCCGGCATTCCAAGAATCTCCTGCGTTCCACCTGTTCAAGACAGTTGGTGTTGTTGTCAAGACAGGTTCTGTAAAGGGATTTTTGGCATTAGTTCCTGAACTGCAGAAGTATTAAATCAAGTGGTAAAAATGGTTAATTACATAAAAGCAAGGCTTCTTAAAACAAGATTATTTTCAGATCTATGTTCTGCAATGGATTCTGAATACACTCACTTGCTTATTCACACAGAAGTGAGGTGGTTGTCTCGTGGTCGCGTATTGTCAAGATTTTATGCACTTAAAGAACAACTTCTGCTATTCTTTCTTTCAGAAGAAAGTGAACATTCCGATTTCTTTAGTGATGATTCTTGGTGCAATAAAGTTGCTTTTCTTGCCGACATATTCCAAACATTGAATGCGCTGAACAAAAGCAGGAAAAAAAATAAAATAAAACGAAAATATGCTAACCTCAAGTGACAAAATTTGCTCATTTAGGAAGAAACATACTTTGGGAGGACAGAATTAGAAAGCAAAACAAACGTGACATGTTTGAGCTAATAAAGTGCTGTAAAATTGACACAAACCTCTAAACATTCATTTCAATCACACTGTCTTTGTTGTGTACCAATCTTTAGAAGTATTTTCCTACGCTTCAGTTGACTTCATTTGACTGGGTGAGCGACCCCTTTGCGCCTTCTGCCCTACTGTCAGCAGAATTAAATGTCCAAGAAGAAAGTGAATTGGTCGATGTGAGGAATGACCGGGGTTTGAAGCTCCAGCACTCACAGCAAGACATGGCATCATTCTGGATTTATCTCCGGAGAAAATATCCAGCTATTTCTACAAAGGCTGTGAAAGTTCTCATTCCCTTTTCTACATCCTACTTAAGTGAAGCAGGATTTTCTGCAATCAACACAATCAAGTGTAAGAACAGGTCACAACTGTTAACTCCGGAACACGATATGAGGGTATGTTTATCAACTATCCGTCCATAATTGAAGGTTATGAAAGAACATCAAGCTCAAGTTGCACATTAATTTTGCTTAATGCACCAACTTGTTTTACTTATTTTTGAAAAAATGTAAGCTTCATATATTATTGTTAAACAATTGTAACCTTCAATAGATATTATTGAAACATTGTTACATCACTAATATTATTGAACAATTCTAACCTTCATATAATATTTAAAAATTATAACATATATTAATCATGTTAATAAATTATAAGCTTCATACTCTGTTACTTTTTTGTACATTTTTAATGTTGAAGAAAAGTATTTGTTATCATTGTTATGACCATTATTGCTTCTTTATTGTTGCAGACTTCTTCGTAACTTGAATCCTTTCGACAAAGCAAATATTCATACAAATTACCTACATTTGTGTTTTAAAAGTACAAGAGATTTGTTTGTTCGTTCGTTATTTAGTGATCTTCCTTCTTAGTGAAATGTTGGATACAGTTTTCGAAAAAGAAAGTGTATTTTTAAACCTGAGTCCTATATTTCATTGCAATTGTTTCCTATTTTAAAATTAGAATGAAAAATAAGCATAATGGTTTACCACGGGGAAAAACCAGTGATCGAGCTTTCTTCTCTGTGAGAAGATCAGTAATCACAGAAAAAAAATACCACAGTATTTTATATTTACAAATAATACTAATGATATCCATTAGTGTGCCGCGAGAATTCAAGTTACACCCGTACTGTGCCGCAAGTTGAAAAAAAGGTTGGGAAACGCTGATTCTAGCATATAGCCTTCAGTATGTCAATCTGCAGGAACATGACAGTAGAATGTCAAGTTAGACAAAGTGGCCAGACTGGCTTCTCGTTGTCAACGGTGAGGGATTAGTAATGGATGCTCATAGTCATCCACGACTCTCTGCTTGGTTCCTCAGAATTCCTCCACCTGAGGCCTCTTTAGCGCGCGTTCTCATTGGTTGCCATGGCAACGAATTTCAACAGCAGAGTACAACAAATTCTGCTTTACGTGTGTTAAAGGAGCTCTGAGGCCAGGTTGGAACTTTCTCTGTGTCCAAAACACACATTGCTCACGCCGCACGCGTCTGCTACTGTTTGAAACTGTTACAGTCCAAGTCCACCTCGCTAGGTAACCAGGGTAGCCAAAAATACTATATTTATCAAACGGTAAATGTTGCATTTCACGGTTTATAACTAAAAAGGTTCCTGAAATTCAGACGTGGTGTAAATTTGTAGTTTTTACGTGGTTGCGTATAGAATTAGTAATAACTTACTCGAAATGTGAATATGTAAAGGAAAACCACAGAAACTATATGAATTATCATGGAAATTCTGTTTGTGTTCTTTTTTCGTGTGTTCATGGAGTTAGTTTCCTCATTAACTGGTTTTCTATCTTTCTTCACTTCTCTTTTTTCTTACTTAAAAACCACCGGCTTTAGAATCGGATCATGTCACTTGACATCTAAGATCTGCGAGGTAGTAATAGTCTCAGATGCGAAATTACCACAATTATCACACCCCAAGAGTTATTTTTTAAATTTATTTGGGGACCCGCCTTACCACCTCTGCCTCTTTGCACAAGTTGAGTCGTGCAGCACGTACGTCTTAGTACTTCTCAGCTTGGGGCAGGTTTGTCCCTAGAGATTGTTGGATTGCCGGAGTTCCGGCATTCCAAGAATCTCCTGCGTTCCACCTGTTCGAGAGAGTTGGTGTTGCGGGACGGACTTTTGACCAGGCGTCCAGAATGTTCTCCTGGTCTATGTTCCTTATTGTTAGAACATTTGCATGGGTTGATCCCTACCTAGTATTATATGCTTTATTTTATAGAGAAACACATACAATACACATAAGACGACATAGGGCAAATACAGGACAACACAACACAGCCTGAGCAGGGCTTCTTCTTCTTTTAAGCATCTCCCTGTAACGAGATTAAGAAAGGTTAATTGCCGCTTCCTTGGAGTAGGGTTCTTCTTTCTGGATTACAATTGTTGTCCCGTCACAGGGATGGCCTTCCAGTCTTCTCCTTGCTCGATCTCTTCTTGTTGTGTTCCTCTAGGTAAGAAGAGAAGCTGATCTTCTACTTCATGGTTAGTCCTGCATCACTCACTGGTTCTGCAACACTTTTTCCTCTTCTCTTCATTCGTTAGTAGTCACTATACCACACTCATCCATCACTCATTCACTCATGGGTAGTAAATATCATTCAACCGTTGGTTGGGATTTCCGCAGCCTTCAGTCAGTTTATCGACATATATTGATTTCCACTAAGTAATAATAACAACACTAATTCCGGTTCCCTCCACCACTCACGCGCACTTTCACACTGTATATAAGTGTCTCTCACCGGTATTCCGGCAATGCACTCCGTATTTCTGGAGTTCCAGCAACATCACACTAATACTAACTTATGGTTAGTCTTGTTTATATAGATTTTCGTCGTTTTGTTCTTAATTTGTACCGTTATATTAGATAGATGTTAAATCAAAATTTCTGCACTTTTACTATGGTATTTATTAGTTTTTGTTCGTCTTTGTTGGAATATTTGTTTGTACAAGCGGATGCCGCGGTCGTCGCGGGAGACCCGCTCGCGCGCGCAGACATTACGCTGTTGAGTCCGGTAATGACTCTGTACACTTTCATACTGTTGGGATGTCACTACATCGCACCGCGCCCCAAGGCGCGCCTCCCGGCCAAGAACCTTCTCTTGTAGAATAATGACACTTTATCCGCCGTCTTCCGGAGGACCACCACCAGTTCTGGAGTTTTCAGAACCTCTGTGACGGGTCTCTCCCCCAAGAGGGCTCTTTGTTCTCTGACTAGCTCTCGGCATCTAAGGACAACGTGATCTGGGGACGCAACCACTCCGCAGGCGCGGCACATATTGTCCTCAATTAAGTTTAGGTCTTTCAGTCTCTGTCTATAAGGGCCATGACCGGTGACGAAATGGAGCAACCCTCCTTCTATCTCCAGATGCATTTCTGTCCTCTCATCCACGTCCCGGAAAATGCTGAAAAGTCTTCTTGCCTTCTATGATTCCTCCCAGAATGTTTGCCCAGCACTGGTCAGTATTTCTTGGATTTCTCTTCTACTTCCTCCTGTTGGTGAAGAATGTCTATGATCTTCTCTTCGTTTCCTTTTTTGAGCCAGTACGCGGCTCCCATTCTTTCAACTTGAAGGTGCATGTGCATGGTCGCAGTCACCACCTGGAGTGCTTCCACCGGAGTGGTTCTGTAGGCTCCAGTAAGACGGAGCAATATTTGTCGTTGAGATCTATTTATAATCTGCCGTTGTCTTAAGTAGGAAAGGTGCTTACTTTATTTTATTTATTTTATATACTAACCTCCATTATGAATAAATCACTATTTTTAATGTAATAAATTTAGTAATAAAACCGCTCTACGTACACGGACGCAACACTGTATTGTCAAAGAACACTGTATTGACTGGAAAATATTATTTTCGCAAGTAATTACATTGAACACTGTTACCTGTTGAATAAATTAATTTTTATAGCTTATGGTAATTTGTTATAGTTGTATGTATAAATGTTCATTAATTAACATTATGTATTCCTTATAATGTACATGGTATTCGCTGTTATAGTCATTTCAACTTTAGATCTGTTCTTGTTCCCCTGGATATTTTGTCGAATATGCACCCAATGAGCAGATCCTTTAATTGTATATCTGTTATGTAGATAGCCTTTGATTTGCAATTCCTAATGATTAACAATATACGAATTTAGTTCTTTTGTTAGGCCGTTTATTACGCCTCTTAACATATTGCCTCTTGTTAGCAGCTCGCATGCTATGATTTTAGCTTAGGGCTGTTCTTTGTAACTTTAATTTTAGAACAATGCTATTTAAACGGCACTAAATGATACATATTCGTGACGTTTAATTATTCTTTTGATATGTATTTTCTTTAAATAACCCACTCCTCCTTTTTAGTAGACACTCATTTATTATTATTTCTGTACACTCTAGTTAATGATGATCACGCAACGATACCGTTGTTTTAATATGGTGAATTTAGCCGGAATTTGAAGTTTTTCAGAGCGAAGGTTTATTTCTTAAAACAAAATCTTTTCCGTTGTCACTATTTTTATATTTTGTGTATGAAAGAGAAAAAAGTCAACAGAAGTTTGTTGCTTCTTGACCGCGAAAGTTCCTTTCTTAAAAATCTTGTTCAATATTTCTTTATTTTGTGGAGAGAGAGAGAGAGAGGGAGAGAGAGAGAGAGAGAGAACTTTAAAGAGCAATTGAATGACTGAAAGTCCAAGAGTCAGTTCAAAGAAAAAGGGAAGGAGGGAGATGCGAATGCCAGCAGGTACATGGAGAAGCTTTAGAGAGGACAATTCTATACCTGGATTAGTTTTTGCTCTTCGTTTTCTCTTGTTACTGTTACCTGTTCAACATTCTCATATCTTTAGCCTAAACTAGTTTATATTGTGTCATAATGCATTGTATTTCTTATAACTTTATTTACTTTCTTCATTCTTTTTCTTTCTATCTTTTATGATTCAACTAGTTGTATGCGTGACCATTTGTGTGTGTCCTTTGAAATAGCGACTCTTTTGTTTTTAAAACTACCATGTTCACCTGTCATGTACGACTCTGTACACAAAGGGGAAGATTAATGATCTTGGGAGGCTGCTTTGTAAAAAAACATGAGTGGCTGACAGCGCTCCTTAATAATACTTTGATGGATGGTTTTGTGAAGGACTTTGTTACGTAGTGGGGGAGAAGCACAGTCGTTTGTCATTTTCCAAGAAGAATACAAGACTAAACTTGACAGTTTTTATTGAAACGTTATGCTTCTTGATTCGCAAGCTGGGGAAAATATTGTACTGTATGAAAGCATATGTCTATATAATTATATGCTAAAAGCTATTTGTATGTGACAAAAGTGTTTGGCACTGTTTTTCCCTATTCACCTAATTAATACACCATTAAGCTCTGGGTTTAATGATTCTAAAGGTCTTTGGTTTCCACTTGTACTACGAATTCTTATTGAACCGGTGCTAATCATTAGTTTGTTTAATCACCACCAGAGACCACCAGGGTGCACGTTCCATTTACATAAAATCTGTATAAGATAGATTTCGTTTGCGTCCGCACTCCTGTCATATATTTGACACTGTGTGTGCTAGTCAATCTGTCTTTACATACAGTGTGTAAAATCAGTACGAAGTAATATACATTTACTCGAGACATTTATTGCTGTACGTTTGAAGTCATGGAGAATCCTATCGCTGTTTTGCTTACCATGCAGGAAATGCAAGGGTATGATGATCCTGAAACTGTTCTTGAATGCTGGAGATCGCTGTGCTACTACAAAATGGTGGTTTTCCAAGCTGACGAATCTGACTCTGATATGTTACTGCATTATCTCCTTTATTATTTTTTGAACGATGAAGAAGCCGTTTTACAATGTTGTGCAAGTGCCCAGGACATTCTCGATTAGGGGTATTACGGATTCTTCGGAAGTGTTGAGAGTAAAGAACTGGCTTGGAGTTACTATACCGACTTGATACCCGACTACGATGGTTTCATTTCCCGAGAAGCTAGTGAATTCTTTGGGTTCGATCTCCATTCGTTTGGTGTTAACGATGACATTGATCCTAATAGTGTACCTGAACTCGTTACTAGTGATGGTTATGTGTGTGATCATGTGCTGTATAGTGCTTCGAATATGGATGTCGAAAAGTGGAAGCAGGACCATAGTAAGTGTATAATGTATGGTGCTGGACGTGACCCTCAATTTGAAATTATTTCTGAAAAACCTAAAACCCATCCGAATTACCCTCTACGAGGACGTGAAATAACAATTAGACCTACTGTAACATCGATTCGTGATCCTGAGGAGTTCATAACTAATTTGTTTCAGTTTGCTATGGACAAATTTCTGCGCGATGTCGACCCCTGCTCTAAAGTTGGATTTAGTTTTGATAGCTCCAATTGTACCGTAGGAAAGTCTGTATACATCCCGTTTCAATTACGAGCACATCTTACAACGGACAGTATGCTTAGAAAAATCGAGAATGTTTTAAACTTCAACGAGGAATTCTTGTTAGGTGATAATATTGCTATTAGGGTTAATATTAATATACAATATATCACTCCTCTTAACATGTCCATTCAACAATATATATTTATTTCCTTCCTTTTCGGGTAACATACTTTGAAGACTACCATTCATCTTATTCACCCTTCATTACCCGCTCTGACATAGCCCTTTGTAACTGGACAGATTGTTACGACCCCTTTATTCTTCAGCCTATCTCCCATTCTTTAACTTTTCGTTTCAATAAAAACTGTCAAGTTTAGTCTTGTATTCTTCTTGGAAAATGACAAACGACTGTGCTTCTCCCCCACTACGTAACAAAGTCCTTCACAAAACCATCCATCAAAGTATTATTAAGGAGCGCTGTCAGCCACTCATGTTTTTTTACAAAGCAGCCTCCCAAGATCATTAATCTTCCCCTTTGTGTACAGAGTCGTACATGACAGGTGAACATGGTAGTTTTAAAAACAAAAGAGTCGCTATTTCAAAGGACACACACAAATGGTCACGCATACAACTAGTTGAATCATAAAAGATAGAAAGAAAAAGAATGAAGAAAGTAAATAAAGTTATAAGAAATACAATGCATTATGACACAATATAAACTAGTTTAGGCTAAAGATATGAGAATGTTGAACAGGTAACAGTAACAAGAGAAAACGAAGAGCAAAAACTAATCCAGGTATAGAATTGTCCTCTCTAAAGCTTCTCCATGTACCTGCTGGCATTCGCATCTCCCTCCTTCCCTTTTTCTTTGAACTGACTCTTGGACTTTCAGTCATTCAATTGCTCTTTAAAGTTCTCTCTCTCTCTCTCTCTCCCTCTCTCTCTCTCTCTCCACAAAATAAAGAAATATTGAACAAGATTTTTAAGAAAGGAACTTTCGCGGTCAAGAAGCAACAAACTTCTGTTGACTTTTTTCTCTTTCATACACAAAATATAAAAATAGTGACAACGGAAAAGATTTTGTTTTAAGAAATAAACCTTCGCTCTGAAAAACTTCAAATTCCGGCTAAATTCACCATATTAAAACAACGGTATCGTTGCGTGATCATCATTAACTAGAGTGTACAGAAATAATAATAAATGAGTGTCTACTAAAAAGGAGGAGTGGGTTATTTAAAGAAAATACATATCAAAAGAATAATTAAACGTCACGAATATGTATCATTTAGTGCCGTTTAAATAGCATTGTTCTAAAATTAAAGTTACAAAGAACAGCCCTAAGCTAAAATCATAGCATGCGAGCTGCTAACAAGAGGCAATATGTTAAGAGGCGTAATAAACGGCCTAACAAAAGAACTAAATTCGTATATTGTTAATCATTAGGAATTGCAAATCAAAGGCTATCTACATAACATATATACAATTAAAGGATCTGCTCATTGGGTGCATATTCGACAAAACATCCAGGGGAGCAAGAACAGATCTAAAGTTGAAATGACTATAACAGCGAATACCATGTACATTATAAGGAATACATAATGTTAATTAATGAACATTTATACATACAACTATAACAAATTACCATAAGCTATAAAAATTAATTTATTCAACAGGTAACAGTGTTCAATGTAATTACTTGCGAAAATAATATTTTCCAGTCAATACAGTGTTCTTTGACAATACAGTGTTGCGTCCGTGTACGTAGAGCGGTTTTATTACTAAATTTATTACATTAAAAATAGTGATTTATTCATAATGGAGGTTAGTATATAAAATAAATAAAATAAAGTAAGGACCTTTCCTACTGTCTTACGTCGTCCATCCGGTGGCACCAGGCACTCTCGGCGTATCCGACTACAGACCGGATTATGAGATCATGGTACATTTTTATTACCTTCAGAGGTATCATGTAATCATTGGTTGCAATGTTAACTATTTTATGCGACATTTTGATGGCCTTGTTCTTTACTGCGGTTACGTGCGTCCTAAAATTTAGCTTTTCAACTAGAATGACGCCAAGATATTTAAATTCTTTGTCTCTTTTAATTGATTTTTCATTAATTTTTATTATTGGTCCCCTATTGAAATTTAAGTTGCCTTTAAATAAGACATACTTGGTCTTTTCCGCCGATATTGTGAGTTTGTTGTTCTTGCTCCATGATGTCATTCTTCCTATAATTTGGTTAGCTTTATCTTGTAGTTCGTTCCTGCTATTCCTTTTATTAAGACCGCTAGATCGTCCGCGTATCCTACAACCCTTACCACCTGTTCCAATCCGTCCAGCAGTTCGAGACATATCTGAAATATCATGTCCCATATTATTGGCCCGAGTACGGATCCATGCGGGCATCCTTTTGTTTGTGTGTTCCTCATGACGCCATCAGCTGTATTTATGTGCATTGTTCTGTCCTGAAAGTAGTTTTTGACTGTTTTCCAAACAGCGAGATGAACCCCAATATTTTTCAACTCCATTAACACTGATGGCCATCATACGTTATCGAAAGCACCTGTAATGTCAAAGAAGATTCCCATTACGTAATTGCAGTTCTCTTGTTTAAGTGTATTAATTGTTCCGCATACCTCATTCGCTGCGTCCCTGGTCGACTTGCCTTGACGGAAACCATACTGTAATATACAATGTTGGAGATTGTTTCTTCTGTCGTTGATTCTTCTAACTATCATTTGCTCGAGGATCTTACTTATGACATTTAGCAGGCATATAGGCCTGTACGACTTCGGGCTCGTTTTCGGTTTGTCTTCTCCTTTTAACAGTATGATGAGATTCGCTTTTTCCATACTTTTGGGAATCTTCCCTGACTCAGGCACTCATTATATAACTTGGTTAAATATGGTGTCCAAAAATCTTATAAAGATTTGTATTTTTCTTTCTTAATGCTTTCTGGTCCCGGTGCTTTGTTGGATTTGAGGGTCTTGATTGCAACCGTCACTTCTTCACTTGTTATTAATGGCAATTCTTGATTCTCGTCGACATTTGGGGGATGCCCTGTTACTTGTCTGATCCGTATATTTTCTTCGTTATCCTCATCCTCGTTGTCGTCCGGAAATAATTTGCAGAAAATGAGTTCCCCTGTTTCTAGCCAATTGGTTGTAAAATCTCCATCTTCTTTATTTAGTGTGTTCATTACTCCCTTCGTTTTGATTTTTTACATGATTATTTCGTAGGGCATGCTCCAGATATCCTTGCTTAAGTTCTCGTCCACGAACCTTCCCCAAGTTTTCTTTATAATTTCAAAAAGTTCGTTCTCAAATTGTTGTTTAATTTGTCTGTATTTGTTCAGGCGTTGTGATCTAAGTTCGTGGTCCCCGGCTGCCCTGTAAATTTTCCTGCTCGCTTTTAGTTTCCGTTTTAAGTTTTCCATATTTTAGGTCCAGAAGGAATTTTTCTCTTTTTGGCTTGGCCTATTTTAGGTGCTACTTTTTTAATTGAATCTTGCGTGACTTTTTCTATTTTTTTTTCAGCCAGCTCGTCCAAATTTATATTTTTCTCAATTTGTGGTAGGTCCAATTTGTCCACTAGTTTTGTGAAATTTAATCTTTTGGTACTATTGTTTAGATAATCAGGTTCATTTATGTCATTATTATTTTCGTCCAACATAAAATTTATCTTAAAGCTGATGACACTGTGCTGACACGTAGTCGCATGCTCGATCACATTCCATTCCTGTATATTTCTATAAAGATTTCCTCTGGTTAAAGTTATATCAATATTATTCTCCGCGCCAGCCCTTCCCTGAAACGTGGATGGTTGATTCTCCTTGTTGTGTATGATTAGATGATATTGGTTGATGATGTCTTCATACTTTTCACCGTTTTCATCTGTTCTCGGGCAGTGCCAGAGCGGAGACTTTGCATTAAAATCCCCCAAAATTAGTAAGTTACTCCTATAAAACCAGTCCAGAATTTCCTCTAGTTTATCTACAAAAACATCCACTGGGATGGAGAACTGGCAGTAGAGATTTGCTATTGTAATCTGATTTTTCCCAAGTTTAAGGCTAAAAGTCTGGATCCATTTACATGTATATCTAGAATACACCAGTGCTTCAATCTTCCTGTTGAATATAACTACTGCGACCATAGGATTCGGGTCCTCCGGTTACAATACCATGGCGTCGGTCGGCATGCCCATCATCTTTCCCTTATTAATACAGGGCCCTTGGATGCATTCCACGTCCACTTTTTCCTTCTCACAATATAGCCTTAGATCTTGTGTGGCTAATTTTGATTTGTCCAAGTTAACCTGGACGAATTTGAACGACTTAGAGTTGTCTTAAATGGACGTAAAATGCCGGGAACTTTTCTGTCGGGAAGAACATTGTGCGTCCGTACGCCATGACGAATTGTCTGTATATGTTGTTTAGCTGGAGGGACTCATCCCTCCACTCGAATACTTTGTCGATCAGGTACAGTAGCTTTTGTGGATCTGTAATTATGCCATTTGAACGTAGATTTATTCTGTCCACTTCGTCGATTTTTGGAAAGGTGATCGTTTTACCATTTGGATGAATGTTCCTGACAACCGTTCTAAGGGCGGCTGCCAGAAGTAATGGTTCTTACAATCGGGACAGGATATATCCTTTGTTAAGACCTGCATAGAATTCGTTTGGATTAAAGTTTGTGGTTCTTCCTTCTTCTTCCGCCAGTTCTCCCTCCGTATCTTCCATGTTAGGTATTTCCATATCCTCCATCTCTGCTTCAGTTACCTCGGAACTTGTATTTTGACTATGTTTCTTCTTATATAGTCTAGTGATCCAAGATTTCCATCCTTTTCTTTTCTTCCTCACTTCTTCCTCCTTTTTTCTGCGTTACTTGTCTCTTAGTTATAACGTCATTTTCGTCTTTATCCGTTTGCGTTTTGTCTTTATCTTCCGGGCTTCCGTGAGCCTCGTCCCTAGCATCCGTTCTGTTTTCTTTTGTTTCTAGTGTGTTCCAAGTCCGCATAATATTCTCATAAAGGAGTCTGTTCTGAACTATCATCTCAATATCGACACTCTCAATTACATTCCCATTTCTTCAGAGCCAGCAGTACGTCCTGAGAATCCGCCCTCCAGAGGCCCCCCCCCCATCCCTATGGCTGGTATAACTATTTTTACTTTTTTGTCATGTTTAACTGCCGAGAGTAAGTCTAACGTTAGTTTTAGGTCTTCTTGGAAGGTTTCTCTGGATGGCTTTATGTTAATAATTTTGCAGTTGTATCTATTTTGTGATAGGTAGATTTCTAATCTCTTATTGTCATCTAATTTGATGTCATAATAATCCAGTTTTTCTAGACTGTATTCATCGTGTGACAGAGCCACCGTCTGGGCGAAACCCCTGGGAAAGGTGACCAGATTGGGGTTAATATAATGGAGTACTATTTGGTCTGGGGGGCAAAGGTTTGGCATTGAACGTCAAGGGTGACTCAGATGTCCACTATGGGGCACTATAAATCTCGACAAGTTCACTGTAACAAGATCAGTTCTGCCAAACAAATCCTACTCTCACGTCCACGAAGGCTGCAAAGAAGCGTGCCTCCTGGTCTCACGAACGAGAGAGGGTGAAGGCGAGCTTCTGGCGCCTTAAAACCAGAAACGGTAGGCTAAGGGAGTAAACCCCAACAGAAAATCCGAGGTCCTCCAACGCAGCGGGGGTCGGACAGCGGGCTAACAACCTACTTCTGTAAAGCAACCATTGTTACGAAATCCCAAGAAGAGCCTCTGATTGGTAGGATTGATGGTGATCGGACACGGCAACGACTTAAGGACATAATGATAGGAACATGGAATGTAAGAACGCTAAACAAAACGGGCGCACTTCAAAACTTACAGCAAGAGTTATCAAAATATCAAATAGAAGTAGCAGCAATATAGGAAACAAAATGGCATGGGAAAGGTATTATGGACACACAGACACACACCATACTATACAGTGGAAAGGATGCAGGAATACATGAAGAAGGAGTAGCTTTTATAATAGACAAGAAACTTAAGGGTTCCATTATGGGATTTACAGCACCCAACGAACGAACTAAGATTGAAAACAAAATTCTTGAACCTCTCGATTATAAATATCCATGCACCTACAGAAGATTAGACAGTCAAAGATGCGTTTTACACAGAACTAAAAGAGATATATGATTCACTGCCCACTAATGACATAAAGATGGTAATAGGAGATGCAAATGTGAAAATAGGAAAGGAAGAACGGTTCTCAGACGTAATAGGAAAACATAGTCTGCACAACGTTAGCAATAATAAAGGGCTAAGGGTAATAGATTTTGCACTGAGTAAAAACATGAGGATTAGCTCCACAAGTTTCCCACATAAAGACATTCACAAACAAACTTGGAAATCACCAGACGGGAACACGAACAACTAAATACATCATGTTATGATTGAAAAAAGGGGAGCATCAAATATAATGGATGTTAGAACCTATAGAGGAGCTAACAGTGATTCAGACCACTACTTGGTTAAAGTTACTTACAGATGCAGATTGGCAGCTCGTAAAGAGGAGGAAAAACAAAAAACTAAAAAGTTTGATGTACAAAAACTAAGCCAAACAGAAGTGGTACTAGATTATCAAAACGAAATAACGAAGAAGGGAATGTAGAGGGTAAATGGAACTTGGTCAAAAACATCATGCTAGAAACATCTATAAGCAAGCTAGGATATGCACCTAAAACAGACAAGATAGAATGGTTTGATAATGAATGTAGAGAACTACTGCAAAAGAAAAACGAAGCCTACCGAAAGTACATTAATAGAAGCACAAGACAGAAAAGAGCAAAATACGTGGAACCGCGAAGAATACCAGACAAAACACGTAGAAGGAAGAAACGGCAGATGTTAAACGATAAATATAAAAGAATGGAAGAATAATTTATTGAGGGCAATGTGCACAAAGCATACAAAGAAGTAAAAGAAATAAGGCAGGGATTTAAGCCGAGAACTGACATAAGCAAGGATAAAGATGGCAATTTACTAGGAAGCAAGACAGACATAAAGAGCAGATGGCAGGAATACTTTAGTGAACTACTTAACCCAGAACCAGAATCAAATGAAGAGGAAAATCGAGAAGATAATCTTGAGGCAGGAAGAACAGAAGAAGATGAAGATGTGCCAACACAAGAGGAGGTAAAAGAGGCCATAAAGAAACTGAGAGCGCGCAAAACGCCAGTCATTGATGGAGTCACATCACAAATGATCAAAAGTGGAGGCAGTGAACTGATCAAGAACCTACATAAACTAATTATAGACATATGGAAGAAAGAATAGATGCCGAAAGATTGGAGAGTCAGCCTAATCTGTCCTATATACAAGAAAGGGGACAAGCAGAACTGCAATAATTACATAGGAATCTCCCTATTAACAACAGCATACAAAGTATTTACAAACGTATTAAGTAGAAGACTTAAGGAACAGGCCGAAAGAATAGTAGGAGAGTATCAAACAGGATTTAGAAAGAACAGATCAACAACAGACCAAATATATACCCTCAAAGCCATTCTGGAAAAATGTTGGGAATATAACATAGATGTCTTTCAGATATTTGTCGACTTCAGGTAAGCTTATGATAGTATAAACAGATCATCTCTGCTTAGGGCTATGCAGGAACTAGGAATACCAAGGAAAATGATCAAACTTGTAAGAATGACACTCTTGGAAACAACAGCACAGGTCAAGATACAGAATGAACTTACAGATCCGTTCCCAGTAGAACAGGGTCTAAAACAGGGCGATGGACTAGCACCTATTCTTTTTAACATAGCGTTGGAGTATATTATAAGAAAAATATCTATAGATACCAGATCAACTATCATGTACAAATCTACACAAATACTAGGCTATGCGGATGATCTAAATAGTCTAGGACGAACGATCAACTCGGTAACGGAACTGTACAAAGAATTAGACAGAGCAGCGAGCGCGGTAG
This sequence comes from Lepisma saccharinum, assembly GCA_022664845.1. Lineage (NCBI taxonomy): Eukaryota > Metazoa > Arthropoda > Insecta > Zygentoma > Lepismatidae > Lepisma > Lepisma saccharinum. The sequence continues at coordinate 17,945 of JAGDQP010020372.1, read as the reverse complement.
GGTTAAAGATAAATACAGATAAAACCAAGACAATTGTCCAGACGCGGCAAGGAAATAAATACGGAAGCCACAAGTTAAAGGAAAACCTGGAAATAGAAAATTATAAGCTGGAAAACGTGGAGGAATTCAAATATTTAGGCACGTTAATAACATACACAAACGACGAATCCAATGAAATTCAAAGAAGAATAAATCAGGCCAACAAAGCATACTATAGTCTGCTCCCAGTGATGAAAAATAAGGATGTACACAGGAACACTAAAATGAAATTATACCAATCGATGATAAAACCAGTACTAATGTATGGGTGCGAAGTATGGTCTATCACCCAGAAAGATGAAGAGAGACTTAAGACATTTGAAAGAAAGATTCTAAGAAAAATATACGGACTAGGTATGGACAACGGACAGTGGTGAATTAGACACAACGCAAAGCTGTACAACTTATACCAGAAACCAAACGTCATAACAGATATAAAACTAAGGAGACTGCAGTGGGCTGGACACGTAATCAGGATGAGCGAGGAGAGAATACCAAAGAAGTTATTAACAGGTCGATTATACAAAGATAGACCAAAAGGAAGGCCGAAGAAAAGATAGGAAGACGGAGTGAAGAAAGACTCAGTAAACATGATAGGGGTGCGTAACTGGAGAGAAGGGGCCAAGAACAGGGAAAATTGGAGGCACCTACTTGGGAAGGCCAAGGCTCGATTTGGGCTGTAGCGCCATGGAGGAAGAATAAGAATTTGGTCTTCCTGGTCCATATTTTTTGTGCCCATGCTTTATTACGAGGAATTCTTCCGTTAATTTTGTGTTGTTTTCTGTTACCCAATTAATAAAATTTTCTAGCTTCTTATTATTATTAAACTCCAAAAGCCTTTCTAGGCTTCTCTTTTTCCTGCATGTGGGGTTCCTCTTTTTTAAGGTTGGTGATGCTTAAGTCTCGACTCGATCTGGATTACAATTCATAATCGAAACGATCTATCACTCGTTGTAACGCCAACTTGTACTTTGGGTATTCTTGTTGGGTTTTGGCCCCACACAGCTTTTTCCTCGAATTCCAGGGAATGAATATCTTCTTATCCTTATCTTTGCACTCCATCTTTTTGTGGCCTTTTTCGCCACAGCAGCCACAAAGGAAAAAAATGGGTGAAAAGGCTAACCGAAATTTTTTTTTTATTTTTTTACATTTTTTGGGAGGGGGATCAGTACCTCCGCAGGACCCACCCCATCACGTTCGCGATCGATCTAGGTCGAAAACATTCCCGGGGGGTCAATAAGTCCCATATATGAGGTCAACAGCCCCCCAAAATATCATGAACCCATCACCAGCGACCCGGAAGGCAGAGACCTCTTAGCCCTTCATGTTTCTTATAGGCACTACACAAAGAACTTAGTAAAATTTTTATTATTGTGTAGGAACCGGGACCAGAATAATTTTGCCTGGCAATTGTTTGTCCTTTCAAAGACGACGGATGTCCACGGTCAAAGACACTCTGGTGATGTAGAGATCTCAGAGCCAACGTAGATGACTTCTCTTTATTCCCATATGATTAACATGGGAAATTTCTGTTCCTGATATCTCCTTCAAAAAAAATAACACGAGGTCCGCACCTTCAGTCAAGTCCCTCCCTTTTGCTTATAAAGTTCCTGTTTCTTTTGTTTATAAAGGTGCTAAATTAGGGCGTAACTTAGGTAGATTTAGTCTTGACAATTTGGGAGATAAATAAACCTAAAATAAGCGTAACTCAGATTAAAGGTGAGCACTTAACGAGAGGGACGTTCAACGAAAAATGAACTGAAATAGTGTTTTCTTTCGGGATTCTATGAGTTTTAACTTTAGGAAATAAAAGGTACTAGATTTAAATTTTCCTTAAAATGGTGCAGATTTTCAACACGGAGAGACTTAAAATATGAGCGTACGGCACACACTAAAGAATTCAATTTGGCTAATGAAATTAATTTTAAATCAGTCAACAGAGCGTGTTCGTTGTTCAGGCAATAAATGTTATTCAACTACAGGGATTTTTAAAATGCAAGAAACATAGCTTAGAAATAAAGTTGAAAGTTGTGTTATTCTGATGTCTTCTCAAAGTTGTTAAGAAAAACAATACTGCTTCTGATAGAAAAAAATGCTGCTTCATGATGAAAAAATACAACTTTGGCTATAGAGCCTCCTTCTAGAGATGTCTTCGCTACTGTGGTTGGTGAACAGTCGAGAGCTTCTCCAGCTCCGTGGCCCTTTTATTATGGTTTTCAGGATGACGACATTTGTTGAGGTTATTATAGTTCATTGCTCTGATATACTGTATTGTTCGTAATATTGGCGCATGTACGTGCCGATCGAATGGCGCCTTGCTAGTCGCAACTAAGATGACCGCTTAAAGTAAAGTGGAACAGCTTATTCACGTCATAATTTACATATGTGTGTGTGTTTTACCATATGCTCAATGTTAAAAGAATTCGCGTTGAAAATCTCTGCCCGCCATCTTTATTATTTATAAGAATTTACAACATAAATAAATATTTCCAGATAAATGAGAATAATTCCAATAAAATTGAATGCATAATCAAATTAAATAAAATTAACACAAAATAACAATAATTTTTAAACTGTAGTCGATCACAGTAGAAATCATTGCAAACCTAGGGTATATGGAGTTGCACCCACACTCAATTCTGCGAAGTTTGGGCGAGTTAGATGAATTAGTAATCAGACCACATCCGAAAGCAACCATGCATGAATGGAGATCAGAGCAGATGATGTGAAATACAAAAGAGTTGACAAGTGATACGAGTGAAAGATGTAACCCCATCTCTCGTCGACGTATGATCTGAAGAAAAGAGAACAGAGGATGAGTGATATGTATTAAGAGGGTCTTAACGCACTGTATTGTTATGTAGAACGGCCGTTGGGAGGAAAGTGTAATCGAGCGAGAAACCGGAAGTTTACCACGGTCCGAGGAAAGCTTCACCGAATGGAATTAAATATAACTATGCACAAAAAATATGTGCCAAATAGCCTTTGAAAAGTGGTAATTGACGTAAGCTGACAGGTTGAAAAACTGGAGAAAAGAAATCGTTAATATCAACAAAAAACAGGCGTGGGAATATTGAAAGACCCCAATCGGGATTGAAAAATCGTCTTCACGTGAATGGAATTAGAAGTAGACAAAATGGGCAAGGACCTGACAGGTGGAAATAGAGTAACGTGGGTGTGACGAACCCTGAAAGATAATCGAAAAAATAATTAAAGAGGGCCCTCGGTGAAGAGAGAGAGAGAGAAAGGGAGAGAGAGACCGTTCTGTTAGAAGGAAGAGTGGGAGCTTGAGGGAATAAGCAAGAATGAGGAAATCCACCGTGTATCATTCACTAACGAATTGTCTAACAGAAAGCATCTCGTGGCTAAGCAGAAAGTATTGTGAAATCGATTCAGTGCATCACAGTAATTGAACTCAAACGTAAGTACGACCTTTAATTACGCTAAGTATAGCGGACAAGTGAAACAGTAGAGGTAAGAATGTAGATAACGCACAGACATAAAAGCAGTTTCTATGTCTTACGTAGAAATACAAATTCGGGTTTTGAAAACGGAAGTATGATAAACGTAAAAAAAAGCACCCGAGAAATTAATGTGGCATGGGAGTACTAAAATAAAAAAAATATGCGTATGCAGCCAACCAAAGCCAGACAGTGATAGGGAAGGCGTTGGGTCGGGGCTAAGGTTAAGGTACCTTCGGGACAACGCCTCGGTGTGTCAAATAGGCATATCACGACACAAAACAAGCCCAGTCAGTGGACCGAAATCCTCCTGGCCAGCAAATCAAGACGAAACAAAAGGCGTTAGGAGAGCACAAGAAAATATAGGGTGGGTGGTGAATAGATAGGCAAAAAGACGTAACACCTATGTCATGCGCGCCATTCCTTGCTTCGTAGTATTGCATGAACAAAATTTTTGTTAGTACGAATTGTTTAAGAAAAGTATGTCTGGAAAAAAATATTATTATTATTATTCAAATTATGTCGGTGTTCAGATACATTTTCTCAAGTTAAACGTTTTGTGGATCAAATTTGAAAGTGTTGTGTAACCAGTCTAACCCAGTCCAGTTGCAGGCTAGTATTAATTGTAGGTTGTAGAAGTCTATATTAAAAAAAGCGTTCAAAACATATAAAAATATATGAAAGTAACAATGGTATATAGTCACCCGACTTATCCCGCTGTGCAAAACGCCGTCATTCTATGGCGTTGAAAAATGAGTTAAATTATCGTTTCCAAGATTCGAGGACACCACGAACTATTGTGAACTAGAGAAAAGAATGTAAAAAGACTGGTTTCTTCCACAAATTTTATGCGTATTAATTATAAATAGTTTCTTCCAGTCGACATACCCTAGTGTTTAAATAATATATACTGTACAAATATATTTTGAAGTGTTTCATAAAGGCAAGAAGGAATATCCGTGGCTGTTGCTGTACAAGTTCCTTCCGTGACCTCGTTTCTGCTGGTTACTGTGTTTCCAAGATTCTTTTTAAAAAATCGTGTAGTAATAAATCATATTTAAAAACGAACATAGTTATGTCAAGAAATAATAAATGCAAACAGTATGTGATACGTAATGCAGGTCAGTGTAATACACGGAGGTCATACAGGCTAGAATGAGAAAAGATAGGCCTTAACACCTATTTACGACCTCTAGGCAACCAAAGCCAGATAGAGATAGGGAAGTGCGGTGGGCATGGGACGAGGTAAAGGCGACGCCTGGGTGTGTCAGATAGATCAGAATACAAAATAATGTCATTCACTGTACTGACTACACTGCAGTACTGAAAAAGGCGATCATGCAAAGCCGCTGAAACAAAAAAAGAAAATACATGGAGGGCATACAGGGTGGGCTGGGAACAGATAGGCAAACAGTCAACACTTAGTTACGTCCTGCAGCCAACCAAAGCCAGACAGGGATAGGAAAATGCGGCGGGCAGGGGCTAAGGTAAAGGCACCATCCCCACAACGCCTGGGTGTGTCAAATAGATAGATGAGAATACAAAATAATGTCATTCAGTGTACCGACTACACTACAGTACTGAAAAAGGTTATCATACAATGCCACAGAAAAAAAATAGAAGTCAGTAGAGCAAAAAGAAAATATACGGGGGTCATACAAGGTGGGTAGAGAATAAAGGCCAAAAGTCCTAACATCTATATACGGTCGTTAGGCAACGAAGCCATCGGGCAGAGGCTACGTTGTAGGTACTATCGAGGCAACTGCCTGGGGCGTTGAAGAGATAGATCATAATACAAAATAAGGCCATTTAGTGTACCGAGGGCAAGTGAGGTAAAGTGCATAACTGCATGTACGCGTGGAACATGGGTACTTGGATTGCCCATCGGGGGACAAGTGAAATGAACGAGAGCGGTAGTGGACCAGTGAGTGGAACAGAGGAAGGTAGTCGGTAGAGATGACCAAAAATGTCAAGCAGCGCGTTACATACTGAACCAACGAACGCCATAAACAGGATGTGTTGTGAATACAGAGTTGAAATATTTATAAATAGAGGTATCACCGTTACACAACCAATGGACATACCATGTAATGGAATCAAAGTGAAATGACTTAATATGGGTCCTTTCAGCACCTGCCCCATATTAGGGTCCCACTGGGGTCCAGTAGGGAATATACGTATATCACGGGTTCGAATGGTCAATGCGCAATGGAATCAAGGTGAAAAAACTTAATATGGGTCCTTTCACCACCTGGCCCATATTAGGGTTCCACTGGGACCCACCAGGGAATGTAGGTATATCACAGGAACAAATCAACTTTTTGGGATGGAATGAAGGTGACATGATGAAATATGGGTGTTTTTACCACCTGGGCTATATACTAGGGTCCCACTGGGGCTGACTGGAGAATATAGACATATTAAGGTAACGAATGGACATTTTGGAATGGAATCAAGGTGACATTAGGAAAATGGGTCCTTTTACCACCTGGGCCATATTAAGGTCCTAATGGGGCTCACTTGAGAATATACGTATAATAAGGGAACGAATGGCTATTGTGGGATGGAATCAATGTGAAATAACTTAATGTCGGTCTGTTCACCACCTGGGCCATAGGGTCCCACTGGGGCACACTAGGGAATATATGTATATCAAGGGAACGAATGAACATTTTGAGATTGAATCAAGGTGACATGAGGAAATATGGGTCTTTACCACCTGGGCCATATAAGGGTCCCACTGTAGTCCCCTGAGAATATACGTATACCAAGGGAAAGAATGAACATTTCGGAATGGAGTAAAGGTGAAATGTCTTAATATGGTTCTTTTGACGTCTTGGACCATATTAGGATCCCACAGGGGCCCACGTGGGAAGATATGTATATCAATGGAACGAATGGGCATATGGAGATGGAATCAAGGTGAAACGACAAAATATGGGTTGGACCATAATAGGGTTGCACAAGGGTCCAGTTGGGAATATACGTATATCAACGGGACTAAGGAATATTTGGGATGGAAGTAAGGGTATATAACTAAATATGGGTCTTTTCACCACCCGTGCTCGATTAAGTTCCCACTTGAGAATATACACATAGGAAGGCAACCATTGGACAGTCGGGGAGAGAAAAAAGCGCAAATGAGGGAATAGTTGTCTATTGACCACCCACGCCATATTTGGGCCCACGAGAGACTACCCAAAATCGTACACTGAACAAGGGAAAGGACCTAATATGGATCCGTGCACCATTAACACGCTGAACCAGGCCAAAAGCAAGATATGTAAACGTAGGGTTGCTGAATAGCATGATGGAAGCATGGGATGACGTAATGAAGATTTAAGCAGCACAATGGTAATTGCGAACGTATGGTATCATTTCAGAGCGCAGACGTAGAAAAATCATCCAGCAAAGAGCTAGGAAAATCAGCGGGAAACCCAAAGCCCCTACCTAATAGTGAGAAAAAACACTGAGGCAACCAACGACAAGCAACAAGCCCTAGTAAATCGAAAGAAAAGCACCATGCCAAGACAGACCGAAAAACGAAAAAAAGGTACGTATTCTAATAGTCAGTGCTCGATTTGTAGCGGGTAAGGTTGGGATTAACCCCCTCTCGGCAAAAATTTTCTTTGGTACTTTTTTACAGAAATATACTTCTAATTTGGGACATAGATGATCCCAAAATAGAATATAATACATATATCACTAATTCTTCCCCCCCCTTTGGAAATTGCACAAATCGAACACTGCTAATAGTATACCACACACGTAGAAATTTAAAGTAACTAATGTTGTAATGAATTTCTTATTACACGGAGTTATATTTTGTTAAGTGCGGTGAATGTGTATAATTTCTGTATATTATGTGTTAGGTTAGATTGGCCAATCTATGTAATTAAGTGCCTATAGTGTTAGGTAAATGTGAAACTTAAATTTCGTTTAACGAATTTTTTTTAAAAGAGGTTGTAAATAATTCTTGTATTTAACCTTTCTTCTTTATTTTAGGAAACAACGTATATTTCGTTGGTGTATTTAAAGTGTGTATTTTGTACTCGTGTATATTTACTTTATTGTTTTAATTTATCTATGTTTTTTTCTTAGTTCCTCCAAGTCTCCTTTAAAATAAAAATGCTGTTTTTTTAATGCAGAGAAATGTAAGAAATTATGTGACTCTGAAAGTTCGTTTGCCCTCAAGCTACGAAAGCTAGCAAGCGGTGACATGTGTCTGCTCTTGTTTTCCGCTCCCCTCCCTCCCTCTCGGAATAAAGAAAAGCGTTAGGAGAGCGGAGTTTTCTCACCCGGTGGTAAGGCCCGTTTTCATAGACATTTCTTGAGCAAATGCTTGAGTAAATTGGCTCGACTTAAGTTAAAATTCGTTTCATAGTGGTTACCTTTGAGCTCAACCTTCGAGGAATAACTTGGCCAAGACAAGTAGCGTTTTTTCCGACTTCCTTGGTTAATGATTTCAGTTTCATAGACATATCTCAAGACACTGCTTGTGCGTGCTTGTTTCATAAAGGATTCCAAGACTTGGCTGAGTAAAGGAAAGCAGTATTTTTTTACGACTTGGCCAAGGAAGGCCGGTGGCAGTCTTGAGTTGCTATCAAACAGAAAAATGGATGATTGGGCATTAAACTGATATCGTTGGATGGAATTGTATAAGGAAAATGATAAGTATCGCCTACCAAAGCGTTATGTTAGGAATTTTCTGGCCCCGTTTGATTAGTGGAATGAAAGAGAATTCAGAAGGAGGTACCG
>JAGDQP010020371.1:0-33378 GCA_022664845.1 Lepisma saccharinum | reverse complement strand
GTTGATTTTTCATCGTGGGCATATAAGGTCCTAAAAATAGGGTCAAAGTTGGAAACTTCGCTGTGGCAACGTCGTATACTTCACCATGCATTCTTTTACATTGTGTCGTTTGCTTTTTATTTCTGCTAGGGTTTAAAGCGTGTAATTTCATTCTTGCAGGCTATATGAATCTGAGTCGATTACATACTGACCGCGAAACGCTAGTACCAAATGTTCTCACTATTGAAGGTTTCATCGAAAAACTCGATTGTTAAATTTGGAAACTGACTGGCTACACTTCGTTACCAAACATCAAAGCGAATATTTGAAGTCGTTGAAAGCCAGCCTGAATGAAAGCTAACTGATCGTACTGACGGATTTTGCAGAGAATTACTCGCTTGTTGTCCAAGATGTTGCTCAAGGCTTTCACTGGAAGAATTGCAATCCACAATGCATCCGTTCGTCGCTTATTATGTAGATCAAAATGGCGCGCTGCAAATTGTCAACTGTTGTATAATTTCAGATTATCTGCAACATGATACGGTTTCCGTGCATGAGTTCATTCGGAAGTTGATTACGTTTTTGACGAATAAAAAGATTACACGAATATACTACTTTAGCGGTGGTTTAGTAGCGCAATACCAAAAATTTCGTCAATTTGTGCAATCACAAACATGATTTCGACATTGAGGCCGAATGGAATTTTTCGGCACGAGTCACGGCAAATCCCCATGTGACGGAGTTGGCGGCACAACTAAACGTTTGGCTGCTCAAACCAACATCCAGCGACCATCAAACGACAAAATACTGACCCCAACAGATCTGTTTAACTTTTGTAACAGAAACATTCACGGAATTAAATATATATACGTTCCGAATTAAGAAATCGCAGAAAGCAGGATGATCCAAGAAGAAAGATGGAAAGTTAGCAGTACAATAGCTGGCACACGAGATCATCACCAGTTTGTGCCAGTTGATTCGAATTCGATTTCGGTTAGAAAAGTCTCAAATGACACGATTCACTTCGTGGCCAAACTTCCCGCTACCGTTGATCTGAATTTAAAATTGACCTAACAGTTTCCTGGTTGTTATGTTGCCTGCATTTATGACAATCAATGGTCGGTAGGCAACATCGTGGAAGTTTCCATCGAACAATCTGATGTGTTGGTAGAATTTATGTATCCTCGCGGCCCTACTAATTCATTTTATTGGCCTGAAAGACAAGATATCTGTTAGATTCCAGAACAACATCTTCTTTGCGTGTTTCCAGCTCCTTCAGTTATCTGTTGGATTCCCAAAAGAGACGCTAAGGAACGTCACTTCTGCACTCACTAATACATACTTAAGTGCTCGTTGTAATTTGGCAGTACGGACTTCGGCTTGAGAACCATATAAGATATCCACTTTAGGCTTGAGAATCTCGACGAAGAAACCATACTTCAGGCCTGGGATCCCGAAGCGAGAAACCCACTCGTGGCCGGTATTGCACAGCTATCGGGTGTGACCCCTGTGGCGATGGGGTTGGTGGTTCAAGTGCCTGAACTGGTAGTGACAATGTCACCATGGCTCAACGCAATATAATAGTCGTAATAATGTCTATATAAAACACATGGATGTTCATGATCATGTTACGAGGGGCCGAGAGAAACTAACTATCATCCCACACAAAACTGCGTTGTTCTCCAAATCAACAATAAACATGGAAATTAAGCTGTATAATAGACTTCCAATAGATATAAAATTATCCAAATCCTTTAATCGGTTCACTGATTTAGTGCGGAGCGTACTATAGAAACATATTTTTTTACACAGTAGACGAATATCTTCATTTTGATTTCCAAAGCATAAGAACAACTTAAAACTGAATCAAATAACTTCAACACTGTCAGAAGTGTGTATCCATATTATGTAAATACTGAAACACTAATGTAATTTTCGAAATTAAGTATATCTCTTCTCTTATTATTAATTATTTCAAGAATTTGGGTAGTACTCCCATATTTAACCATTTAAGTGCTTATATTTCATCCAGTATATTTTTAGCAACAATGTAATCTTGATTGTATTATGTTATCTTGTATACGACATGTTTTATAGTAGTATTTGGATATTTTGCAATTTAAGTGATTTTATTTTACCCAATGATTTCTAACAATAATGTAATATTGGTTTTATTAAGTTTTTTGGTTTGTGACATGTCACGACAAAAACAGTACTTGCAAATTTAGCCATTTAAGTGTATTTCATTTCACTCAATGTATGTTCATCAACAATGTATCCTTGTTCTATGCTCACTAGTTATATCCTATACCGTTGTACTAGATGTGCTATTGTACGGTCAAACGAACGCAATAAAATCTGAATCTGGACAAACAAGACGAAAACATAATAGAATGCATGTGACGTTACCGTAGCGAAGTTTCCAAATTTGACCCTATTTTTAGGACCTTATATGCCCACGATGAAAAATCAACCCGACTTTCTTAGGGAGGTTGAAACATGATCTTTCTAATGAAAATGATTTAAAAGTTTTCAGAAGGTATTTTTTCGTAACCGCTGGTTGCAAATACACTATTTTGGGCTTTTTTACAACAATTGTCAACTTTCAACTCAATTTGTCAACGATTGGCAAGCTGTAGGAACATGGCATTTTATATTCAACAACCTTGTGTTCCTAAGTTTTTACGCGCAAAGTTTCACGTTTTTCCTACTCTTACTTTCAGAGATATCAAAAATCAAACTTTACATCTTTTTTGAAGACGCAATTTTTTCGGCCAACTTTGCTCCAAATTATCTACATAAATATCGCTCTTGAAAATATTTTTTCTTGTTTTGTTTCATAGAGCACAAAAGGTTGTACAAGCTAGCCAAGTATTGTTTCCCTCAACAAAATAGTGCCAGAGTTATTATGTCTCAAAGTTGTCACAACCTCAGCATCATACGGTCAACGGCTGAAGTATGGTGTCACACAAATGTATCTAGCTCCGCAAGTAAAACTTTACCAATGTTCATTGGGGATATGTGTGAATATTCACACCAAATTTCATCGAAATCCATGATGGTCGAGCGGGGCGTTTTTCTGAAATCAGACCACTTGACATGGAATGACCCATAAGACACGTCACTGTCTCTATATTCGAGATATGATGATATTTAATTCTAAATTGAGTACAATTAACAACACCTTAAATTATTACTTAGTTGCATATTGCATAATGAGTCATCACTCAAATAATCACTGATAGCATAATAACTTATTTACCAACAAACTGAATAGCTCATTAAATTTATTAATATTATCAATACTCTTCAGCTAATTGGGTAGTTTATTATACAATCTAGTACACAAAGAGTGACAACTACAATGAGTAGTTGTGAAATTTTGTTTTTCTACAAATATGTTCCTTTTTTGTCGTGTATGAGAAGTGTGTACATTTATCGTATAAGTAAATAGGTGGCTATTTTTCTTTGTAAATATTACGCTCTTATAAGTATATAGGCATGGGTTGGAATATTTTGAGATTTAAACACATCTTTGCATGATGACCTCTGGCTCATATTAAAATAACTTGTAACAACATTCTTTTGTATACGAAAAGTATTTACACTAACATATGATGCACCCCAAAATATTATTACAAAGTTAATAAAAGCATAAAATTTTGCATAATATAATTGGAGCAGAGTTTGTCGAGAGACTGTACTTTGTAATTTGTATACCTATGATGAAGCAGACACCATTCATTTTTTAATTAAGTTGAAGAATGAGATCATCCCATTTTAGCTTTTTGTTTATAGTCACACCTAACAATTTACTTTTAGAAGTGCATTCTAAACTTAAAGAATTTACTGCTATGGGGGAAACATTAACGATCGGTGAGAAAGATGAAAATATAGCATTTTTTATTTGTCTAGATTTATATTCAGACTGTTTATTGAAACCCGTTCTGTTAATCTCACTATCATTGATTTTAAGTTACTTTCTGCTTCCTGATGATTATTTCCTGCCATTAACATATTTACATCATCAGCGTACAAAACCCTACTACGTACCATTCATGACCGTATAAATTGAGATAGGCCATTTATATGCAATCAAAAAAACATAGGTCCTAAGATAGAGCCCTGAGGAACACCCTTGTTAATTTCAGCCACTGAGGAATGGAAAGCCTTGCTTCTCTCATTAAGAGTCCTAGAGATTTGTACTATCTGCCTTCTATTACACAAGTACGATAAAAATCAGTCATATGACACACCTCTGATTCCATGCTGAAATAATTTCGTTAATAAAGTTAAGTGATGCACGTTGTCAAATACCTTAGAAAAATCTATAAATACATATAACATGTTGATTCAGTGCAGTATTGATATATTTTTTTCCTCTAAAAGCCATGTTGACACAGGGAAATCAACATGTGTGCAGATAGAAAGTTGTTTTAAACGTACCAGCATTACGTATTCAAATATTTAGAAAATATTAATAAAATAGTAATGGGACGATAATTCTGCATATCTCTAATGCTTCCTTTCTTGTGCAAAGGAATAACCGTAGCAATTCCTAGCCTGCTTCGGAAAGCCTCTGACTCAAAGGAGCTATTTATAAGGTAACAAAGTTAGTTTCCAATTAAATGTATGCAATGGACGGAATACCATCCAGACCAGATGAATTTGTATTTGATAGCTTCTGAATATAAGTGTATGATTCTTCAATTGTAACTGGAGTTAGAAACATACTTTGCTCCAATGAAATTTCCTTATTTATGTACCTGATTCCACGTTGTGTGGATACGGTCTTCGAAAATGTAGCCGTATAAAGAAAGTGATTATTAAATGCTTCTGCAATATCTTTGGGTTTAATGAATACTGTATTGTCAATAAAACACAATGAATTTCATTTTTTACTTTTTGATTTATATTTTGTTTTATTAAATTCCACTCAGTTGTAATTTTATTGCCAGCCCTATTAATTAAACAATCGTAATAGCTCTTTTTGCACTTCGTACAACTTTCTTCTATGATATGTTTTTAAATTAAGATTGATGTAATTAAGCACATTACTTGACAGATTAATGGAACATCGTTTTAGATTGTTATACTGAAATAGTTTCTGTTTGGAAATTTTAATCCTTAACGACAGTCAGTCTTTATTCTTAACATTGTTTATTTTCTGAGAATGACACGGGAAAGCCCCATCAAAATAATATAAAAATGTTTCCATAATAGAACTAAATTTCTCGTCGGATTCTTTTGCACTATATATGTCAGTCCAGGATTCTTGCGACAATAAATAACAAAAATATTGAATATTTTCTTTCAAAAAGGATCACGAGTTATTATTATATGTTTAAAAGAAAATAAATTTTCATTAATATTATTAGAAAACGAAAGAGCTTTATGTCTCGAAAGCCAAGTTCATGAGTTTAGAAACTGAAACTTCTTTCGTTCCTCCCAAATATAATTTTATCAAGGGCAGATTTTCATCTCTAGTTGGAACATTTACTATAGCTTGTAAGTTGTATCTTTTTAAAATACTTTTTATATAAGTCTTGTCCTTTGAATTCATGAGCAAATTGACATTTATATAACTACAAATAATAATCGTAGAATTTTTTTTACAAACGTAATGTAACAGGAATTCAATCTGTCTTAAAAATATACTAGCTAAGCTTGCTCTCTATACGATCTGAGCTAGGGTCGCTCGGTAAATTTGAATGTAGCTCATATTTAATGTTAAGACTACCAGGAAAGAACTTACTTTGTCCATTATCTTGATTTTACAAGAGAGCGTTTTCAAAGTTTGTACCCTAACTAAAGCTGTAAAGTTCGTAACTTTATTACATATTAATAAAGAAGCTGCAGTCACTACTTCAAATGAGAAATATGTTACATTAATCAATCAGCCTGTCAGTCTGGAGTTACCATCAATGAGTGCTTAAAAGGACTATCATTTGACAGTTGTATCTGACAGAACTGAAATTCAATTAGGGCAAGCACTTTCAGTCACCAGAAAACAATTTACGAATCCCACACTTTTGACTGTTTCTTCATTAGAAATACGAACATTTCTGAAAGCCCCTTAACAGAAAAGGACTCTTCAAAAGAAAGCAGTTTAACTCTAGAATTCTGACTTATACTCCAGTCAAGAAGGAAATAGAAGCGCAAAGAAGTTCTCAAGCGAGGAAGAAATAATCAACTTCATCCAAGAGTCAGAGAAGAAACCGGGTCACTTTTGCTGACCCGGTCCGAAACCTAACCCTATTGGTCCTGACTGACGCAACGACTTAGTCTTGACTCAGATTACCAGACTGCACTTCGATTGGCAACCCAAAGATCGATTTGAGACTACTTTCTGGAATATGAAAGAAATTCCAGGATATGAGATTATTTCCATGTTATTAGTTTTGTTAGGAACTTTTCGGCGTCAAAGTTTTCGTGCTCTGGGGATAAAACTCCTGTCTTAGTCACCCCATGAAAGAAGCACTGCTCAAACCCAACAGTGTATAATAAAGAAAAAAAGAAAAAATCCTGCCCTACCTTCCAGGTCAGCGGGTCGAAGACGCGCCAAGCCAGGTCCCAAGCGTAGGATGCCGACGCGGTCCGAAACTCAACCTGGTAACCCGTTTCAATGGAAATAAATTAATACATTTTAAACAGAAAAACATTTAAAATTCTCTTTCATGGTAAGAGTCTCGAACCTCCCCTACACTGTAAATAAAAAAGGTGTAACTTTACACCAAAAAGGTGGCAGCATTTAGGTTCCACCTCAAGGTGTAAGTGAAGGGTGTAAAGTTTCCACCGGTTGATATGTTACACCCCAAAGGTGTAAAGTATCGATTTCGCACAACTACACCCACGAGGTGTAAGGTTGCACCCAAAAGGTGTTAAATTTTGCCGCAAAACTATCTATCACCTCTGGGGTGTAAACAAACACCTTTGGGGAGTAACATCACTGCCTTCACTTACACCCTGAGGTGGAACCTAAATGCTGCCACCTTTGGGGTGCAATTGACAAGTTGGAAGGTGTAATGGAATATGCTCCCACCGAAGGTGCTCCCCGTTCCCGCTGGTGCATGCTGGTTGCATAACGTTACCTGCAGTGCATTGTGTTGATCTGTATATTGCACGCCTGTAGTCTCTAAAAATTGGGTTCAATTGGCGGATTGAATCAAGAGTAGCATACGTGAAAGGTTATGCAACTTTTCACATGTAACTGCTGACTACATCATTTCGCATGATGGGCTGTTTTCCCTTTGTCTTTACCTGTTGGTTTGTTTTTCCTCAAACACGAAGAAAACAAAATTTGAAGTACTAGTCCATCATGCGAAATGATATAGTCAGCAGTTACATCTGAAAAGTTGCATAACCTTTCACGTATGCTACTCTTGATTCAATCCGCCAATTGAACCCAATTCCTATAGAGACTACAGGCCTCCACGCCTTAGCATGTGCACTGCATGTAAAGCAATATACAGATCAACATAATACACTGCAGGTAACGTTATGCAACCAGCATGCACCTGCGGGAAGGGGGAGCACCTGAAAGGTGTTTTCTTCCACCTTCGGTGGGAGCATATTCCATTACACTTTGACAAAGTCTTGATAACAAGTGAAAATACATACAATGTACGTGCATCATTTACTATTCTACAAGTTGTACACTTTTAACAAAATTAAGAAAGTTTTCTGACTTTTCCTGGTCACAATTTACAAGTTTTCAGGTATATACAGGGTGTTAGGTTAATGCGTATACAAAAAATGAATGTTAGATACCGGATGTTAAAACAAGAAAAAACTGTTCTTGAACTTTGGACAAAATCTACGTTTCAGAGATATAGGCTGCCAAAAGCGTGGGAAATGAATTTCCGAGGCCTATCCAACGTAGAAGGAAGTGCGGCTTAACAAATCACTTACAAAATCATAAATGCGTTTCAAAACTGCTATGCGTGCGCAAGGGATTCCCCAGAGCGATGATGAACCATTGAAATTTACTGTTGGTTCGTCAAGCTCTTTCAGAGGAGTCCCTTGGGCACGCACCGCACAGTTTCGAAACATGCATTTTTTAAATAGAACAGGTTAAAATTAAGGTAAAAAATAGTACTTACATTGAAAACAGATTAAACAAACTTGCCGAAGTTATCGAGAAATTCTTCTCGTTATCAACTTTAGAAATATAGACGAAGCACACAGAACAGAAAACAAGATGGCGGGCTCGGCGAGGCAAAAAAAATAAATAAAAAAAATAGAACAGATATAAGTGATTTAATAAGCCGCACTTTCTACGCTGGATAAATAGTATTTGAAATGTAGACCTGTGAAAGTCATTTTTCTACTCCTTCGGCAGCCAAGTACAGAAAAGCAGTGCCAAAAATGCATTACTGTACCGTTTGGCAGAAAGCAAGTAACGAGTATCGCATGCGGTTGAGGCACGATCTGACACTCGACAAGTACGCTTATATTTGTGATAGTGACTTCGATTCAATTGCTATGGTTTTTGCTTTTAGTTTTGTTCATATAACGTTAAATGTTTGTGCTTCGATGGTGATTGAATATGTAGCGACACAAACATTTGAGAACGCTACCTAAGTGCCTTTTAAAGAAAAGGATTCTCACTCCTGCTAAACCGGCATCCATCACCGGTGCTCACTCCACATGGACACATTATTGTACTCCGACATTTTCCAAAAGTACATAACGTTAGATAGATGTAACAATTGCACTATGCATTTTTTTTAAAAAAAGTTGAAATAGTGACCGGACCGGGAATCAAACCCGGGACCTTTGGGCTTACGTCCAATGCGCTACCACTGCGCCACCCACTCGATTCTTTAGGCACACAAGCTCCATTCTTTACGTCGGTGCTCGTTCTCTCGAACACCACACAGAGTACCACAACTCCCAGTTGTTCTTGTACTACCCTGGTGTCTGATAATGATGAACATATACGGAAGAAATAATTAAACAGAAATTGAGGAACTTCCGATTTTATACACCAAACCTCTATGTGCAGATAACATTTTCACTCTTAAAAATTTATGTTTCTGCACCTATAGAAGTTTGGTGTATAAAATCGGAAGTTACTCATTTCTATATTGACACTGTGCATAAGAGGTAATTTTAGTTAATATTAAATGAACATCAATCAAAACGTGTTAATTTATAAGCAAAATGAATCGGTACGTGTCAAAAAATATTAACAAAAATCAAAACATATTAAGAGCAAGAATGAAAACATAAAACAGAATAGAAAGGAAACTAGTATAGAAAAACGTCATTGGCGAGTTTCGAGCTTAGGTATCCCAGGCGGCAGCTTATGTCTTAACTGTATGCGATAACCGTTACTTGCTTTCTGTCGAATGGTACAGCAATGCATTTCTATACTTTATCTTACTGTAAATTGTTTGTTACATACAACGAGTACGCCGAATATGCATCGTGTGTATAAACCCCAATTTCTTCATACTGATCAAATTACATCCATATTGAACAACTTTTACAGGTAAAAATTTCCTTGAAGGAATTAAGGAAAGATATTTAATGATTTTTCTCAATATTGTGTAACTGTTACTAGTTGAAAAAAGTCAAAACTTCGAGTGAATGAAACCAGGATAGATATTAGCAAAATATCTACTTCACAAATGCTTCAAGTGCATTAGATATTCTTACAAATTACGATATTTTTTGGAACAATATAGTAAGAACCAGAAGAAAAGTACGGCGTTAGCGGATACACGTCACATAAATTGTTCATATTAACTACACTCCACTTATTTACTGTCTGAACAGAATATGCCCCAGTATGAGCATAGAATACTGAAACGGCGTGCCGAACCAAAAAATATATGCAACCTAATTTAGACATAATATATTTTATTATTGCTAATTATTGCTATTCCGTGTTTAATATGGAGGTAAGAATGGTGTGTCGAATTCAGTTGCAGCAACTGTCGAAATCAGGAGCAAATCGTAGGTTTCACTTTTAGCATTTTAAAAAAATATTAAACGTATCCACTCAAGTCAGGCATGTTTTTGTAATGAAAATGGACATATGAAAGTTTCAGAAAAAAACAAAAAACATAAAAGATCGCACCGGCGCACTTACCTTACTAAAGCAAACTAATCTAACTTTACCTAACCTGAAATCCGTATTTAGTATCGTCACCGCTGTTTTTATCCTTGTGTTCGGGAAGTGATTGGTTCGACGTCCGGGGCTATTTGAATCATGCTTTTCTCTGTTGCACAAGGTTTATACACGACCTGCTTGGCGTACGTACCTTCTGTACGGGAGACCGTTAGTTCAATTCTCGGGAGTACCGGTACCGTGGCTGAATGGTTAGTATATGGCCAGTGATCTGGGAGATGAGGCTTCGATTCTCAATCAATATATGGGGATGGGGTCCGCGACAAAGTAGTGAGGTTTTATCGTGTTGGTTTACTTCGTCCTTTTCGCTATGGGTGGGGTGGTGGTATGGGGGAGACGTAACCCCATTACGTTGAGATTCTTATTTCCGCTTTTTGGCATATAGGCATACGATGTGTAAACGGTTAGCCCTGTACTTGTGCAAGGACTGCGCGAGTTCCGTAGAAGATAGAAGGAAGTGCAACTTAGTGGAAGTGGTTTAGGGGAAGGGGGAAGTACCCTCTCACTCCCCCTCCTGTCACTCACATTCACTTTGTTGCACTTCCATCTACCTTCTATGGAACTCTCACAGTCCTTGCACCAGTACAAGGGTCAAGTTCCGAAGTTGGTGGGACGGTCCATGGTAGATTCCAAAACCCATCCTAACCTAACCTAATCTAACTAAACCAAACCTAACCTTACCTTAGTTAACCTAATTTTTTTAAATTTTCGTAATTTTAGTGAAATTTTTCGTGCGAAACCAGGCGGCCCACCAACTTTAAAATAAATGCCCAGTGCAAGACACAAAGATCATTCGATCATGCTCCCGGTATTCGATCATTCGATCATGCTCACCACTCTTTATCGACGCAGAAAAAACACACAAAATGAGAAAAAATACATTTTTTTTTCTATACATTAACATACAAGTAGGTTAAGTTATGTTGACAACGGGGGTTGATGATACTAAACTTGCTCCCTGAAATCAGTAGGCCTATACCTGTGGCAATGTTTTACACAGTGTTACGGAAATGTTATTTCCCAGTAATGTCAAGCGAAGTCATGTATGAAACATGTTGGTTTAAGAGCGATCTACAACCATCCCATTACCTCCCGTGTGTTGTAGTCTACTTGTGCTCAAGGTTTAAAGCTGTAGCAGAAACAAGTGCACCTCGTGTTCAAAGCTTTGAGAATTAAATATAACAACGTCTATTCCAGCTTTGAATGCTGCATGCAAGGGTTACTTCAATATAACGTTCTTAAACGTAATAAGTACTAACCACAGACTAAATGGTACTGACAAGCCTTTTATCCTCTCTTTGAACGAGACAAAGGCTCTCGTATACTGTAACTCATTTTTGCTCCCTGTATAGCGTTTCTTTACTGGTTATAATCTTAAATAATAAAAATGTTAATCTCAAAGAAACTAACATTATGATATGTTATACTTTACCTGTAATAATTCGGTACAATATTATTTATACCCAATGTTGTATTTCTGCCCAAAACCGCACATTAAACGCGCAAAGTAATTCAAGTTATTACGTCAGTTTCCGCCACTACGTGAATCAACAAGTTATACTAATTTCTTACACCGCCCTCAATTATTTACACTTGTGGTATTTTTCATTTAAAGACTAACGTTAAAAATATTTACATTTGAAAAGAATACTTTATTTGCATACCTGTCAATAATATATACTTACCAGAGTAATAAAATGACTAATGTGATCTTCCTGATTGAGCAGTTTACACCTCTGCGTAATCGTTTACTCCCTAGCCTACTAACTTTGCACCCTTTTCAAAGGGTGTAAAGTAACACCTTATGCCTGCCTTACACCTGTATCTGGAATGTTAACACCGAAAGGGTGTATATGTAGCACCTAAGGGTGTTTCGTTCACAAAACACCTCATAGGTGCTACATCACACCTGAAAAGGGTACTTTGGGGTGTTTCATTCCACCATATGATTTACAGTGTAGTAGCTGTCTCATACTACCTTTACATCGGGAGAAAAGAGACTTTAAACGGCTCAAAATAATTGATTATAATTTCTTTCCTCAGAATAATTTTTAAATACTAAGAATACTCAATGATCATGAAAGAGTACATTATTACCGCACACAATCTAATAAGGATGTGATTATTAGGAACAGAGAGAAAATAAAATGTAAATTTTGTCTCAATGCTCCCTAGTCTCCCCTAGTTTGATTCGATAAAGACCTTTGTTTGATCGACCATAAACTACATGTACATAGGCCATAGCTTCTAATGTAGGGGAAAGTGGGGTAGGATCGGGTACCTAAAGCTTGTTGGCTTGCGGAGGCCAAGGTTGTTAACAAAATTTAATGAAAATCAGTAGAATTATTCTTCATTTATTATTCTTTAAGGCTGTAGACACAATAAAGTCATAGAGTTTTAATCAATTTTGTATTAATTTTTTAACAAAAAAGTTAAAGCAACCAGTATTTTCCCAACGGTGTGGTAAATCCGGGTGCACATATTGAAAATGGGCGAATCTCAAACTTTTTCGCAAAACAACCATTTTTTATTTCACATTGTTAAATTTAAGGCAAATCGACAAGAACAATTTGTAAGTCATTGTGTACTTTATCTGCACCACTGCAGGCATCATGGGCTCAGCCGAGACATTATATACACTGGATGCATCCATCGAGAGACATATACTATTATATGATATTTTAAGATTCATGGTCTAGAGCAGCGTTCCGTAAACTGCGGTCCGCGAACTTCAGTTGGCCCTCGAAACTTGATGAGCATTAGTAAAACATATGGAAAACATCAAGTTCAAGATAAATGCGTATCATACAAATATAGCTAGTTGAGAATAAGAAAGCACCATTTCGTCTAGGCTCAAGAATACAATAACAATTAAAAGCTGAACTGTGCCCATGGTCACGGGTTAAAGTCTCATCGGGATCAATTGAACGAAGTGGTTCAGAACCAACTTTACAAAAACTGTTGGTCCCGTTCTTAGAAGATCATTCGCTCATTTAGGACGTTAGTATCAATTAAAACCTCAAACTACTGATAGAGTAAGATCTCGCCAGTTCGTGTGAGGATAAGCGCGCCCTTACTTTACACTGTTCGTGATAGGCAGGTCTTTTGCGGTTGCAGTATACAAAAATGTTAGAGATGATACATATTATATTCTGAAAAATAAATGTCTTATAGGTCTATAAAGTATTCTTGATAACCTTTCAATTATTAAACATAAATTAATACCAAGTTCCTTCGTGCTATTAATCCTAATATAAAATCAAAATAATATTAATAACACTGTTTGATAAATACTAGTACCATGGTATTAATCATAAAAAATAAAAATTGCCTTTGAACAGAGAAAGAGTAGGTTGTTTGTAGCACTTCCCAACGAATAAAATTGGTCAACGCTTGAAAATAGTTTGAGGGACGCTGGCTTAAAGAGCTCAATAGATTTATGCATAACCTATATAGTTTACATACTTTATAATAATACAGACATATTTTTTTTCTAAATAACCTATTTAATTATAATAGAACAGACTCGTTGTGAATTCTGCTCTCGAATTGAAAACCAATTTTAAACTTTGTAGTGAGTCTTTTTCTCAGTTGTTATTACATACGAGGGGAGACTGGAAAGTTCATGAAATCACCAAGAAGAAATTTACCTGGAAGAACCATTTTAATACACTATTCAACGTATTCCCCCCGAAGCTCAATACACTATTCACAACGATGTTGCAACATTTCTAACCCTTGCAAATAGAAGGGCTTGTCCTGCTGTGCAAACCAGCCCTCCACCTCCGCAATGAGTGCCTCATCGGATGGAAAATGTGTGCCTTTGAGATGTTTTTTGAGATGTGGGAAGAGGTGATAGTCGGAGGGGGCCATATCAGGTGAGTAGGGTGGGTGAGGTACACAGGTGAAGCCCAGATCCACCAGCAATTGCATGGTTTGATGAGCCTTGTGGGAGGGTGCATTGTCCTGGAGAAACTGAACACCACTGTTTACTTTTCCCCGACGTTTTTTCTTCAGAGCCTCCTTCAGCTCAATCAAATAGTTGGAATAAACCCCAGCATTGATGGTTTCACCCGTTTTAAGATATTTGATAAGGATGACACCGTCCTTATCCCAAAACACCGATGCAAGCACCTTCCCAGCTGATCTTTGGCTTCGGAACTTCTTCGGTCGAGAAGATCCACTCCATGGATTGCTGTTTGATCTCTGGATCATAGTAGTGCAGCCATGTTTCATCTTCTGTCACCAGACTGCGCAATAACTCACCAGGGTTTTGAAACTTTTGCAAAATTTCCTGTGACATCTGCACCCGTGTTCTCTTCTGGTCAGCATTCAAACATTTTGGGATCCATTTGGCACTAACCTTCCGCATGTCCAAATATTCTGATATTATGACACCCACACGCTCACGTGATATCCCCACACCCGCAGCAATGTTTTTGAGCGATATGCGCCTATCCTCCATGATCATGTCATGCATTTTGTCGATGTTTTCCGTGGTCACTGCACTTGAAGGTCTGCCTGAGCGAGGTTCATCTTCAGTCTCACGATGACCAGTCTTAAAACACCTCACCCACTTCGCTACTGTTGTATATCCAGGAGCGTGTTCCCCCAAAGTATCCTGCAAAGTTTTATGAATTTCCATCGAGGATTTGTCTTGCAGCACAAAAAACTTGATGACACTGCGAAGCTCATTCTTCTCGAATTTCCTTAGATCCTCCGCCATATCTGCTTACAGAACTTGTAACAAAGGAAATAACAATGATAAAATGATCATATACGGGATGAGAGGTTCACAATATATGACCTTTCTAATGACTACAATGATATGTTTAAATTTTTATTTCTTCCTGTTGATTTCATGAACTTTCCAGCCCCCCCTCGTATATTACATTTGTGTGAGAACTGAATGAGAATTAATAATTTATTATTGAATTATTAAGTTAATTTTTAAAACATAAAGTTTTCCATCAATGGAAATACTCGTAGGGTACTTCCCGGTTGCACTCCACAGGAACGGGTTATGAAAAACGTGCCTTTGCTTAACTAATAAAAGTGCCAAGGATAATCATTTAGTGTAAAATAAATAATGAAATATGCAACGCATAGTAATATTTATCTGTTCAGTCATTGCAGTAATCATTCTGTAAGAATCGGCAGAAAGCAGGAAAAAAATGAGAGGAAAACTGAGACAAAAAGCATCACACACACCGGCGCTAAACAAATACCTGCAAGGAAACGATGTAACGACAGCTCCTTCTTCCTCACTAGCTGCACTTGTCAACTGAAAACAAGGTACACAGTTTCATCAGACCATCCGGTCTTACCCCATTTTTCTCTAACTGCAGACCGATGTTAACGGCAAAAATATGGTCGCGCTATACATCTAAATGCTCTTACACAGAACCTATTATATAATTCCTAAAACTGGTTGTGACCCGTAGATACACAATAAGTATCATATTAAGACAGTGTTTATGCTGTTTTGAAATACAAAGAATTATTATTATTATTTTAAGTAAGATTTTTAATACGAATGTCTGTGCGTCGTGCCAAATTAGTTTTGGTGAATCTTATAAACTGTCCTCCCGATCAATCGATCTATCTAGGTTTCGGTTTCGAAAATTCCCATGGCAGGTTTGAGCATGCTGTTAGTTGCTGATCTCGCAGATATTAGGCAATCTTCAGATGATGCGTAGACAATATCGATCAGAATAAACAACAAACTTATTAACAATTGTTTACTCACATCCGCTGAGACATAATCAACAGATGTAAAGATTTAAATTACTGCTGTATTCCTGTATCTGGTAGAATTTTAGACGGCAACTACGATATATTATTAATCTATTTCCTTGCAGGTCTACACTTGGATTTCATCAGAAATGGCTGTTTAGTCCTATTTCAATGTAGACGTCACGTTTCGCTAAGACTTACTATACTAATTAAAGATGTGTCCTGGGGAATATTTCATGAAAGAACTCTGCAACTCTTCACTCGTCGTTTTGCACTTTCCCTTGGGTTATCTGTTTTATGAACAAAAATATGCAAAGTAATCTTGAAGAGTGAAAGTGGCAAACTGTAGAGCGAAGAGTTTATGAGACATTCCATCTCGCACTTTCTCCCTTCACTCTTCATAAAATGCAAAGTGAAGAGGAAACGCGTTTCTTCATATTTTTCATTGGCTCTGTAAATCAAACTCTTCAAGGATATCTCTTGCAAAGTGCAGAATGTAAACAAAGTTGGAGCTTGGAATATCCCAAAATGCCCTCAAAGAAAGCTGAAACAAAGATAAGATAAAATGAACGTTATGGGCGGTAACAGCACTATGCCCGTCCCGAAAGTTGAAACAAAACCTAAAAAATGCGCACTTCTACAGATAATAATAAAACAAAGGAATACACTGTTTGCACCTTTCTCCTCAAGAATAACAAACGGAAAAAACGTAGAGGCTCGGCAGAAGGTGCTAGGAAGGGCAAAATCAGTCTAGCAAACGACATCCGAGATTGGAAGTTTGTAAGGAACAAATTGTCCAGCGTCTGGAAAAGTCGCATGTTGGTAAGTAATGTTATGTTATCAGTGTTTATTTGGCTTGAGTAGAGTATGCACCTTGCAGTTCAATTGGTGAGGTTCCTTTGACATAATCAAAAATGTTGGGCTGCATTTTCGTAGTTGGTGGTCACTCGAACATCGAGTTTATATTGGTTTAGTCAAAACTCTTTTCAATTCTTATTAGTTTTTTTATTATTTCTGGTTACATGCACTTCTATAAACACCTAATGACAACCAGTAATCCAAAAGGCGTTAAGAAAATCTACATCTTGTTATTCGTTACCCAAATACTCACCCTAGTTGATCAAGAAGAGGAAACATGCGGAGGAATACTAATTGTGAGACTTTGTGTTATAAATGACACGTATTCTGCCACAAAACACGGCCAACATCTCGAGAGAGCGATATCGAGCGAAGAGGGGTTAGTTATAGTCGGGTTAGATTTTTTATTATCGCGATGCACACTACTCTCATGCACTCTTCACCTAAGCCGCAAGAATGCAGTTCTCACCTCACAGCAATAGTTATCGCTAACAAGGGCACGTACATCTCGTTTTCGCTTCGTTTAACCCTTATTTTAATTTTTCCAGGTCCAACAAGTTATTTTAAAATGTTTAGACTAAACAAGCCATGAAGTGATTACAATGAAGCAGACCGTTAAGACGCTATATGTATTTAATTTTTACGTCCTGTGCAGTTATTGCAGTTGTTCAGTGATCGAACTGTCTTAAGGTCAGTAAGACATAGATTAGTCTCTTTTCTCCCATTGTAGAAGAATACCTATAGTGAAGAAAAACTATCCTTACTTTAACTAAACCCTCATCGCTCGCTATCGCTCTCTCGAGATACTGTCCGTTTTTTTGTTGCAGAATACGTGTCATTCATAACACAAAGTGTCACAATCAGTAATCATTTGCATGGTGCCACGTTTCTGCCTCTTGATTAACAAGAATGAGTATTTAAGAAAGTAATAATAACATGTGGATTTTCTTAACGCTTTTTGGATTGCTGGTTATCACTAGGTGTTTATAGAAGTGCCTGTAGCCCAACATTGTTGAACCTCGCCAACTGAAATACAAGGTGCATATTATACTCAAGCCAAATACTGGAACACAGGTAACAGAAAACATTAGTTTCCAACGTGAGACTTTTCCAGATGCTGAACAATTTTGTCCTTTACTAACTTCATATGGCCCATTCCATGCATTTGTGCTCCATTTCCTAACCAATGCAATGTCAATAGCACCCTTTATTTTGAGGATAATGCCATGCTTCTTTCTGTAGGTTTTCTTATTCGGGCAGTAATACAATAAAGGGCATATTCAAATTGCGAATATGATAAACGAAATATTTCTTTGAAAAGGAATTCATCCAGGATTTTCAGTTTAGGGGGTTGTAAAGTCAAAATTGAGGGTGTGTGTAAAGTTTTGCAAGGTTTCTATCGGTTTTTCACAGCAAAAAATTAAAGTTTGGGGTGTTTTCGAGTTTTTTTGGGGTGACACCCTCACAAGGGGGATTGAAGCGGGGGATGGTTGGGATTTCCCCCTCTTTGCGAAAATCTCTCCTGGCTCTGTTTTCCTAAATGTCCCCCAAACCTGGGAAATGAACGAATATAAAATACGATGTTCTACGTTCTGAGAAAAATTTCACCCACTCTGGAAATTGTACAAATCGGACACTGGTTCTCACACGGTCAAAATTTTGCTGCTTTTCATCACTGGAATCGTCGCCAATCAAACCCAACAAATTTCTCCGAAGCATATAAAATAATTATAGTAATATTACGGTATACAGTAACTGGAAAAACGTCCATAGTTCACTAGTAATTATTTGCAAATACCCTTCACAGTTTTCAAAATAAAATGCAGAGTTGAAGAGTACCCGTCACATAGTTTGCAGTATATAAATCTACATGAAACAGAAACATATAAAAAATCGAGCAGAGTTTCTACACTCTTCGCTTTTTAAACCACAACTCCTCACTTTTCAAAATTTGTTTACATGAAACGAAATCAATGAATGCAGAGTGTAACATGAAAAGTGCAAAGCTGCAGAGTACTATGATGAAACAGATTCTGCAAAGTTTCCTCTCGACGTACATGAAACAGAATTAGTCTGCACTCTGCAATGTTTGTAAAATGCAAAGTGGAGAGTGAAGATTTGCAGAGCTCCTTCATGAAATAGGGTTCTGCACTGAAGTCTTGTCTCACTTTTCCTGGTTCGATGTTTTTCGGTTTGGGTTGATTCTAAGGGAATTAAACCCTAATTAGAAACTACATAGTTTTAATTTTGTACTTCAAAAGCTCCTTAATATATATGCTGCCATGAAAATTTCTAGTGTTTTAACATTCAGGGGCATTTCCCTACGTGTGTTTTTGGTGGTGAATCTTTCCTGTGAAAGAAAGGTGGAATTAAATTGCAACAGCTCTCCCTTAGCCCGGATCTTGCACATTCGGGGATTCGGTTGCCATATACAAAATTGGCAGCGAATGATTTCTTATAAATTAATCGGACCAACCTAATAAAACTAATATATATGACCCATACAAAGAAGCTAGGGGAGCCAACCGAGAATGAAAACCTGGGGACAATTTGTTTAAGTACAAACTATCCTTAAAGTTTGCTAATATATTTTTTAAAATTGCCACAAATGTAAGATATATCGAGGAATAACTACGAAAATAGCGAAAAATTGCAGTTGTAAAATAAATAATTCCGTAAACCAATAATTTATTTCACCTATGACGTTTTATTGATATTTTATTTTTTACAGACTATAAAATATCAAATATAACTAAATATTTGGAAAGAAAAATAACGAAAATGTTTGGAAACTCTTTGGCCTTAAAGTAATACCTTAACATTTGCCTGATTTTAACTTAAAGCCGAGAAATATTCCTTTAGCATAATCGTACCCGTGATTCAAAACGGCTCACCTGATTAACGGACAAACACGCAACGGTTGAGCCACCACTTTTCGTTTTCATTCCAATTGTTCTGAGATAGGCTTAAAAATGCAGAGCATTTGTAGAATGCGTGAGTCTATGAAACGAATATTAACCCTCATCTTAGCAATAATTCCTGTTTAAAGAAATTATATAAAAAAGAAATATTTTTCAAAACAAAAATATACCTTTAAATATTTAAAAAATTGTTCTGGTAATTTATAATTTTACATAAAAAATATACTATTTGGAGAATTAAAGAACTTGACTTACCAAAATCTGGAAACCATAGTAACAGTTTTTAAACAATTTCTTCAAGAATGGAACTAAACAATGGTACCAAAAAGCGTTTGATGAAATTAATTTTCTAAGTAAATGAAATAGAATTAACTGGTCTGATTTTGTGTGTCCGCAATTTTCTGATTATTGTTACATGAGCTGACGGTAGTAATATGTTGTCCTGTGGTGAGAATAAGAGGAACTCATTGCATCTGGTCGGATCATGCTGCATATAAAAATGATATTTGTTTGTTTGTTCTCCACAGGCTCTTTAACCGTTTAATGTATATCCACTAAATTTGGTGTGAGTACTCTTCGGTGCCGTACACACATGACTGTGGGAGTCCCCCTCACATACACAACTAATTATTTATGCTTTTCACTTTCAGAACTACATTGTGTTTATCGTAATAGCGAATATTTAACTTGTGTATATTCAGTGGCGTCATTTCAGTGTTTGCTTGAGGGGGCCAAGATCCTTTAGGAAAGGCCTTATATGATATACCGCTTGGTACATATACGTACATGCACATACTCTGCATATACGTAATCAGTGATTCCGCCAAACTCCTGTGGGAAGTGTTACGCCTCATATCCTCGAAAGCGCCCCCAATTTAACAAATTATGGTCAAAAATCGACATAAAGCGTGCAAAACTCACGTTACAACCTCCCAATTTTGACTTGACATCCGCCAATCGGAAAATCCTGGCGGAATCCCTGTACGTAATTCACATGCATCTGTTCGCTGATATAGCTAAAAAACAAGTAATGCTCATATTTGATATGAAAAATAAGGAAATTTTAATTGTTACCTTTTGTAAAATGTTATTTACAGAAGATGAAAAGCTCTAATTTATTAAAGGGTCTCGGCTTCATTATAGTAACAATTAAGAAAATCATCAATAGAAATTTTCATAACCTCTTTCCGCTCCAAAGCCAAATCATCAACGAGGTGAGTTGATCATCGGAAATTGATGATCGAAAGTAATTTTTCAGTCTTTTTAGAACAGAAAAAGTGATTCGTTAGAGGCAGTGGTGGTCGGCAGTGACAAAAATTTCCAATGACAACGTAACAGCCTAGTTTCTGTTCCATTTCTATTTTTCTTCCCCTTTTATTTCTTTGTAATATTTTGTTTCCTTTCGTGCTCTCCCTATATTGTTCTCTTTGTTTGGTTTTAGTCACGCTTTGGGCGTGTTTCGTTTTAGTTTTCCGTTTTGTTTTCTGTCTTTATCTATTCAGGTTTTCGTTAGTCACGAAGCATTGACTTGGATTTAGTGCTTAATGTTGATTTGATCCTAGTCAATGCTTGGCATTGTGTTTCTTGCTGATTGGTGTGAATCAGCCTTCTTCTCCGTTTGATGGGAGAACTGCTCTCCCCGCCATGTTCGTTTTAGTTCCATTTTTACCGACCCGAAGGATGCATGTGTGGGCTTTACCTTTGTTTGTATCTCCTGAGCCCTAACTACAAATCGGTAAATATATACGCAACATTTATCTAACTTGAAGAATATTCCGACATTTATTCGTCTATTCCTGTGGATTATATTCATGGTTGTGACAAGAATAAAATGCGATACGAGTACCAACAAGACATTTCATCTCGATAAATTTATTTCGAAATTTTCACTGCAATAAAATTATTAATTTGGTTTCAAAGATTATTTGTCAATATGGGTAATATGTACTAAATTCAGTATGGGGCCGCTATTAACAGAATTCCTACATTTAAGTATCGGATCGTTCGATTCTAGTAATCAATTGCCAACTTTAGTCTGCCAGTTTCCATTTATATTTAAAATTCCCGGTTAGCCATGCTAACAGCTACCATACATCACCGCAATTGGTCAAATCAACGACAATGTTTGTTCGACCATTTTTACGTACCGTTTTTGATAATTTTGGACTTTAATTGTAAATTTAAAACCTCGACATGATTATTTAATATCGGTTTCAACTACAGCCACTATTCTCCGTTTAATTGTCACATTTATAACATTATTATTGCGTATTTCAATATTTATTCAAAGATTCATTTGTATAACGTAGTAATCATCTGTCATGACGTCACGCCTGTTTTAAGGCAAGCTGGTTTCTTTCGTCAAGGTATGTTTTGTGTAATAACTCAAATTCTGTATGAAATAATGTGGTAAAACCTTTTCCAAATTAAATAGTAATATTTTTGAATTATATCGTGAAAAATTCAGTAAAAAATATTAATTATTATATAAATTATGAACATTTTTATCTGCAAAACCAACTTTCGTTTTCACTTAATTAATTCATAGTGTGTAAAACATAGAAAATACGAATTTGTTTGATTTCGACAGCACAAGCTTTAGTCTGTTCATATATTGTGTAAAATCCGATAAATAAATTGAAATTTTGAAATCTTTATATTTCCTCAAACACTTTGAGTTTCTTTTCAAAGAACATAGTCTATATAACCTCTCAGTTAACTAGGTATTACGTAAGGTATTAGTTGAATAACCATATACAGTGTGTGATATTATTTGTGTTGTGCAGTGATTTAATTAACGTTTACTATGATATTCATTTAAATTAAACTACGTTATCTATAATTAAGTAAATTTTGAAAGCAATTGATACTAATTTATTCTCTATTTCAGTTATCCTAGCGTTTTGAGAGATGCGTTTTAATTAGATTAGGTTTGGTTTATAAATCTATGGGCCAGTGGTAGGATTCTTTCGTCAGCTGTGATGTGAAACTGGGAAAGAACTATATATTGAATTCTGCAGATACAGCGTTATGATATATGAAGTGACTCCATTAAGTGATATGTGTGAAGAGATTATTTGCATTTGCGATAGATAATGACACGACGTTTAGGTTAGGTATTGACCGTCGTTCGTTGTGTTCGTCGTTTTTATTTCAGGATTTGCGATTCCAGAATACAGGTGTGGGCCATACTAAAGTAAAGGTAAGATATGGTCTTTTTCCACCATGTAGTAGTTTCTTCAAAGTGAGATGCAAATTGAGTCACACATGAATTATTATGCGTATCATCGTATGAAATTATTCCCAAGTACAGTTTTTTGTTTCTTTCTTTGACTATCGCTAATCTGAACCAGCTGGTACTTCAGAGTATGAACCGACGATCTAATTAAAAAGACTGGAGGTGTCGCCTTATCGGTATTTCCTTCTTCGTACAGCTTTACTGTCTTTTAGCAGCAATCACAAGAATCTGGAATCCTCTTTCCCAGATATTCTTAAATCTGGAAGACATTTCTGCACCGCTCGTCTGGGGTGTAGAAAATGTTTGGAGCTAGAGTATAGTCAGATGTGTTTTGCCTGAGTACTCTAGGTTCCTGGTGACCCTATTTATATTCCTGGGTTGTGGTGTGTTTACAACAAGATAAGAATAAATAGCCTATTTAAGCCGCCTTCTATACTGTGGACATATTATATTGAGCTTGTGTCTTGAGGTGGACACCACTAAACAATCCGGATTCCAGTCCGGCAGAGGCAGAAATCTTACATCCGCTGATACTGAGTCAGGCTAGTGAAAGAAAGAGACTCAGTAAATAAATTCTCATAGAAATAGAAACAAGAAAAACATCTTGGACTTGTTGTAGGTAACAAAAACTCCACAAGAACTCGACCAACTAACTCACGCCCTTCTGTATGATGTCACAGGAAAAGTAAACATTGTTGTGGCAAACCATATCTTATAATGATATAATCCCACATCTTGAATAAAAGTTGGATCCACATATCGAAATATGCAACAAAAATTTTTTACATTGAACCTACAAAACTAGGGTAACCAGAGCAAGGTCAGAGCACTGGTCTTCCTCTGAACAAAACTAAATTTTCAGCTCTCACGGAGAGGGAAGACAAAAGTTATGAACACAAATTAAAAAAAAAAAGAAAAACCCTTAAGGCCACGACATCTTTTCAGGAAAACCAGTACTTGTGTGATGCCTTCATAAAATATATATAACATATAGTAATTATAAATCATGCAAAACAAAAGGAAGAAGAAGAATCATATATATTTCATTCAGTCATCTAAAAACATGAAGGTGTTTTTTGGTATTAAGAACAATGTGGCCATGTGTTGACAAAACTATGGTAAAGGCATTGATAAAAATAAAAATGCGTACGTGCAGAATGCAACGAACTATATTAGACCAGCGAAATACACTAAAAGTGAATAACAAGTGCTTAGTTTTAAATGAAAGTTACCAAAGTTGTTTTTGTTAAACCAAGGACCTAAAAATTGGTATAAATAAGCTCTCCGAAATGTGATACGGTCTCTTGCTGCTCAGTACTGTCATTCATCTACATAGTGCCTTCCTTTCCTCACCTATGGCCTCCTTTGCGTAAGTATTTTTTTTATTCTGGCATATTTGCCGTATACACTCTTTAAAAGTAGAATTTTGGTTTTCTCTGTTTAAACAACATTATCACTCAGTGTATCTGATAACCAGAAATATTGAGAGCTGTTCACCGTTTAGGATAGCTGGGTCTCCACGCGGTAATCTGCTTCATTCTGTTTAGCTGCAAGTGCAGCCCTTGTTCTCTATATGTGTAATTAAATCATGTATTATAAATATGACACACCGAATGTAATAAAAGAAAGAAAATGAATTTTGTGATATACAATCAGAAATATGCTTTTGATTCAATCTTTCCACTATACTACCCACCGTCGTATGTTTTGCTATAGATTTGTTTGCTACTGTGATTACCACAAGTTTGGTTATTAATCCTGTCCTCAGCGCTAAACGACTAAACAAACTTGAACAAACAACAAAAACGACATATGGCTGTTTAAACAACATTATCACTCAGTGTATCTGATAACCAGAAATATTGAGAGTTGAGCAAAAACGACATACTTGTTAGGCAAATGAAATTCAACTTCCTCACATTGACTCACTTTTAGAAGTGGCATGTTCTCAAACCTAAACAAAAGCTAGAACTTAAAATTCCCTTACAAATTAATATAAAGAAAACGCTCTAATCTGACCTCCTTCGTAATTCTGACTCCAGCAACAAGTAGGCCCTGTCCGCCCCGAGATATGAAACGAAGACTGCTCACCAATATATATATATATAGTAATAAAAATGACTACTTGCTATTCTTAGCACAAACAAGTGACAATACTCCAAACAAAAAAGAACAGCTATTACAAGAAATAAACAAGACTTTTATATATAGGATTTAGATGACGCAAGCTGTCCTGTCATCTGGCAATTCTACAAACCAAACTCGACCATATCCCAAGACAAACGATTCAGAAATGTTCAGGAAAGAAAACACAAAAAGAGGCCTATACTTGTAAACAACGTACGAAGGTAGTGAATCGGCAGTTTTCGGAAACCATCCCCGAAGTGAGCTGTGATGACACTCCCTTCTTGGACAGGGTATCCAAATGATCTTCTTGCACAGGAAAGATAGAACAGTTTCTTTTCTTCAGAATTGAATGAATGTTGTGGTTCGGATACAACAAGGCAATCACAATGAACGGGAGCGTAGCTACCCTGGGACTAGAGGTGGAGTGGGGAACACTGGCCTAGTATCCCAAACGTTTTGCATGCATCGCAAATACTTAAATCCATAGGGCTTTAATGTACTGAAATGATAAGATAAGATGAATTGTATGGGCGGTAACAGCACAAAGTTATATTTATAAAGATATGAATAAATTGCAGACAGAGGATAATTATTGACATATTTTAGTATCAAGTTGAATGCGGGAGAAAGGAATGTCTCCCGAAAATATAGTCATCAATAAAATGTACTGATCAAAAGAAATCTAATTTTCAAGGGTGTCTATGGACAAGCATGTCTATTGAAATGTCTCTTGTAAAGTTCTTTGTGTATCTAAGGGGCCCTTTATGCAAACACGTTTCTCAAGAGGAGCAACACAAACAGCGCGTTCTGTAAAACAACACTGAAAATCTTCTGGGACAAAAAACACAAAAAAACTTCACCAAAAATGAACTTTAAGTAAACGCACGTGAACTTTATGTGAACCTGCTAAAATGTAAGTTTTTAGTGTGCTCAATGTGCTTTTTCTTGTGTTCTGGCACACGGTGCACATTTTGTACACATTAAGTTCATATTTACTGTAAATCACAATATCTACACTTCATTTTGAGACCACGTTTAGTACATTTGCCACTATTAAGTGAACTTTTTGTGCATAAATTGTGTATCAGTATACCAGAAGTTCATGTATTACACTAAAAATTTGGCGTAATTCATATTAATTTTACGAAAAATTCACATATTATGCACAAAAAGTTGTAAAACTGCAACATGTTGTTGCTATATATTGCATTAGAGGCGTTTTAAGAACAATTTACTTTAAGTATTCTGCTACTATTATATTGCCTTGTCGCTTTAGGTTCGGTTCTGTAATTGAAGCTTAACCACATTAGACTATACTTTCTGCAGCCGAGAGAGTAGCTGAACTACATCCAAGTACATATAGCATATTCATATCAAAGAGAATAACTCTACTCAAATCTTTATTCTGATTGCGAAATGAAGTAATTTCAAAAGCTTGTACAATCGAGAACGTAGACTCTAATCTGGTGGAGGAACTTTCAGTACAACCAAGACTGTACTTAAACATAATACAAATATATCGTATGTTTTACCTCTCAAATCGTAATTGGCTTATATTATTTTCCTTGCATTCGGATTTCTACAATGGTAAATATGTCGTTATAATTCCATGACTTAGATACATATGAAATTAATTTAATGGTCGTTACTAAGGGTTGTTTGTATCTACCTCCATAAACCAAAAGAAAACTGCAACTCAACTTTACGCAGTATTGTCAGAACACTACAAATGTCTAGACAAAAGATAATGCTTTTCCGCTCAGAAATTGTGAACTTTTTTTGGGATATATTGTGAACTTTAAGTGTACTTTGATTTTCAGTGAATGGAAGCAAATGAGTGCGTTTATGCAAATGTGGTCCGATTTTCTGCTTCCGCATTCTAAAAGTCAACTGTTCGTATTACCAAATGCCATAACAAACGTTCGCCATCGGGATCT
Organism: Lepisma saccharinum; assembly: GCA_022664845.1. Lineage (NCBI taxonomy): Eukaryota > Metazoa > Arthropoda > Insecta > Zygentoma > Lepismatidae > Lepisma > Lepisma saccharinum. The sequence continues at coordinate 6,444 of JAGDQP010020371.1, read as the reverse complement.
ATCCTGGGCAAGATCAAGCCATTGTCATGATTATGATTTTTGAAATTTTGTTTTTTGTTTGCAGCGTTGCCTGGCATTCTTAGTCCAGCTGTTCACACTTCCCTAAATCAACAAAACAAAACGCACTGGCAACACAACCATCTTAATTTTTCTTCCTTTTCTTCCTCAAGCTACTCAAGCGACATGTCCTAAGAGGTGAAAGGGTCAAAAGAAAATTCGTTGCAGATTGTGTTGAAGTGGCGAGACGCAAAACGTCAAACATAAAGGGGCTCTTAAGTACAGTGTATTTCATAAAATTGTGCTATTTTGTACTATTTTTCGCTGATCTTCTGTCACCCTATAGCTCATTTATCGATTTACTGTACTTAACGCGGGGTAATGCATATTCCCCGACACTCGCGTTCAATTGAGCGTCTAATGTACTGAAATATTTTCAATTGTTGTTTTTCAACTTTTATGTTAGCGAAGAAAGAGAGAAATTAGGGTTAAGACGAAGGGAGAACGATCGATTGGTGTGTGATCATTCTGAAGTTAATTATGTCATGCTTGCCTCAACAATGAAATATTTGTTCGCAGAGAAAGATGATCAAGATTAAGAATGAGGTATATGAACAAACATTTCTACGTAAGCACTCATAATCTATGAGTATTTAAGTGTATACAGTGTATAGCTAACGAAGCTTTTTTCTTGACTTTTGAATTTTCTATCTTTGAAGGATCAGACGGTGCAATAGATTTAACAAAAAATCCCGTTTTTCGTTCATTTTATGTAATTCCTTTCTTTCCTCCATGTATCAGAATTAACCGATTTTCAGGAAATTTTACTCCACCATGATCACAGCCCAAAACGTAACCAAACTCGAAACTTCACCAGTTACTTCAAGAAATAAAGGTTTGGCAACATTGTCGTCTCTGTGTCCAACAGAAGAGGTTGTCATGCTTGTTAAATTCTTCTTTTGTACTTTCTTTTCTTTTTTGTTTCTAAATTTCTTCATGCAACGACCGTCGCTGGAAACTTTGCAGGTCGTGCATCAAGAAACTATGGTGTTCCCAGGTGTTCAAAACATAAAGTGAAGACACGGAAATTGTGACGTTTGCAAAAAAATGGAAGGAAAAGTCACGAGAAAGAAAGAATAAGGGAAAATAGGCACATTTATATTTATATTATAATTTATTTTAAGACCTCAGATATTTACTAGACAACTTAAAATTTCATAGTGTATATATTTTCTCTTTTAATATACTTACTAAATTATTCTAAACTTCTTTCCAAGCTAAGTTGTGAAACATATATAGGTAAAAAGTTTTTTTACACATTTTAAAAGCACATTTCTCCACGATATCCTAAACGTACTTAACAATACTAACTTCAAAATAATTCATCGGGATTTATAACAATACTTATAATTTACAATCTTTATATACAATTAAATTTTGCGTGCTACAACACAAGTTGAGACTGAGTAAGTAACGAGACTGAGCTTTAAACAGTTGTTAATTTTAGTGCGACTTCGGTGCAGATGGAAAGAATGTTTTCTTGTAAAAGAACATAATTTTACCTGATCACGTATGTGTGCTTGTTTAGCGTATGCATTCACTGTAGTATGTGCTGTTTTACATTCACATCTTGTAGTTTGTAAGGACGAGAGATGAAATAAATACAGCGCTCGTCATATTTTAAAAAATAATTTGACATCCGCATGCAGAATTAAAATTAACAATGCTGGCTGGTGTACAAATGTTATCTCTAACTGAATAAGTAGGCTATTTGTGTACGCTGTATAGTGATTATGTCAGACAAATCAAATGACACTTGCGACACTTTCAGAGTACTGACGTGACCCACAACATGGTCGATCCCGTGGATATGCAAGAAGTCTACATTCAAACCCTAATAGAGAATATGATCACCATGTGCAGCAACACACGCCTCATAACAACGCTGCATGCCATTAATAACACGATCAACCAGTTTCATTGGTGTCTGTGGGTCCAGCCCTTTGAAAAAATATTGCAATCTTCATGGAGGATGGGGACAAGATCAGGAACTAGTCGACTAAGAGCATCCCATAAGTTCTTGAAAGGACGGAGAACCACGCCAGTATTCGTATATGGTGGTCCTCCAAGTATAGGTTAACCAAATGCACTTTGTGCGGAAGGGTATTCATTATATTCTTGCAAACTGAAAGTCTCACATCTTTCGTGCACATGGTGCAACATGACTATCCAAGATGTCATCTATATATCGTTGTTTTGTAGTTGCAAGCGGGAGCACACAGTTCCGTGCGTCCTCCAAGAGAGAGATGACCTCCAAACAAACACATCTCGACTTTCATATTTTGGATTCATATTTTGGACGCATTCTTGCTTCTCACCAGACAAGATTTCGAAGAGTATCACTGTTCAGAGAAAATCGGGATTCATCAGTGGAGAATTCACACTAAATTCGCAAGTGCAAAATTCCATTCGAATTCAGCGGCATATTTCATGTTACGAAACCAAAAAGAGAGCCTACTTTTTCAGAGCGGATTTTAATCGGAGGAAGAATAAGAAATTTTTACTGGAAAAAGGCTGGAAACTTTCGACAACCTTTCTGATGACAAACACGGAAAAACAAATTTGACCACTACATATTATGTATTGTGAACGACTCTAAATGATGAGAAACTGCCCTTTCAAGTTTTAGGAGTAAATGATATTCGTAAAGCATCGGAATCCTGAAAATGTCTTATTTTCGCCACAAATGCTCATAACCTACTATACCTTGCCCATTTTCTCATGGCGGGTGACCTTGAAGAGCTAAAACCAACCACGACAGGGCAGTCAATGAGAGGGATAATTTTTTTGGACCATGATCCTGTGAATGGGGATCCAGCAGATAGGAGTTCAGTGTTCTTTAAGTGGAAGTGCGAATGTCTTGTCCGTGGAGCATTGTTGCCAAGTTTAGCCCAAGATGAGCGTAAAAGTAATTCACGAGTAATTCATAAACAAGGGCGAGAAATTATTTTTAGTATTTCCAGTATTTCAATTTTGTGAATATATTAATAGTGACTTGTATTTATATATGGCAGTAGACGAGGGGACCTGCATCTAAATAAAACACCCCGAGTTAATTTTGTACATATAGTAATAGTAGCTTGTATATTTCTATGTCAATAGGCTAGGGGAGCTGTCACTAAATAAAATTCTCCGAGGGAAACGATGCGTAGTCACTTCAACGTGGTGTTTCCTGGGTAATACCAAGAACTGCGCTAAATCTAATATCAAACTATTTAATAAGGTTCTTTCTTTTAATATATAATTGAGTGCAGAATACACTTCCTTTCGAAGAAATATGAATTTATGTAATGCATTTAAAACAAAGAACTTATTTTCTTTCTGGCACGATAGAAAACGTCACAACATTTATTTTTTATCACTCAATTAATTTATTTAATCATTTATTTGTAATAACCACAATATGGTTCGAAGGCGATTTTACATTGGAAGTCAACAACCAGGTTCGACAATGGGAAAAGACAATTAGGAACGAAGGAGGAACTGGCCTTTAAGTAGGTACCATTCCGATATTTCTCTGGTGAGACATAAGATAAGAACAAGGGAAATTTTCACTCAGAATGGCCGACTCCTGTATTCTATACAAGGACTTCCCGATTACAGATTGAGTTCGCTACCAAGACTCTGCACCTCTCGAAAGAGTATGCCATTTGTTCTTAGGATATAAAAACATGTTGATGAGATTGTTGAGTAATGACGAGAAGTTTTTCAAAGGTCAGACGATTGTACTTTCTATTTTTCAATTTCAATCCAGAGTAATACTACGTTGAACAGTGGAAATACAAACAATCCTTTAAAAACAATTTAAACTTTACAGTGTCTTCTTAGTGCCCCACGAAATAATTAAACTGAATTTTATTTAAGACATTTTGGCAACTTGTTCCCTGTGGGTGACTGGTACTCAAGGGTTTCGGGTTCGATTCCCAGTGAGGGAACAAGTGGTTCGGAACTCACGTTAAACTGTAGGTCCTTTGCTTAGAACGTCATCTTCATCCGATGAAAGGTAATGGGAAATCGACATCATTTTACTTTGCTCAGCGACCTTCGGGTCAAGACCTGCCTTTGGGCAGAACATCCTTCATCATCATTACGCAACTTTAGCTCAGGTGGAATGATGGTGGTGGAATGAAGAAAGTGGGAGGAAAGGAAATAACCCCGAGAAAATCTATACACTGTACTTGTCTCATGGGGCGAGCCTGGATCGAACTGGTGATCTACACTGTAAAAAATAGAACACTTTTTTTACACTTTTTTGAACACCTTTGAGCACTTTCTGGAAACGACTTTAGCTCACTTTCGAACACTTTAATAGTGTCCAAACGTGAACCAAAGTGCTATGAAAGCGTCTCAAAGGTGTTCAAAAGTGTGAAAAACTGTCCAAATGTGTTCCCTTAATAGTGCTACAAACTGCTCAAAAGTGCATAAAAAGTGCCCTTATTTTAATGTGTTCTAAAAGTGCATTTTGAAACGACTTTTGCCTACTTTCAGGACACTTTATTTACTTTCAAGCACTTTTGGAACATTTTAAAGGCACTTTCTCGACAGTTTCATACATAATATTAGGTGTCATTCAGATATTACGTCAGCGTATTTTTGGTCAATTTAGACCCCTTCCCCCTTAGTAAGCAACATTAATTGGATGTCCTATCCCTAATACTTAGACGCCCAGCAAAAGTAAACAAAGCTTGAACAACCTCGCCCCAGAATGCTTATGTAATACTTGAACGACTCCTGACAAAAAATGTATATGCTTCAAATACATATTTAACTTTGGCGCGTATTATCAAAATTTATCTTTGTTTTACTATAAATAACGAATTTTGATACTACTTAGTAGTTGTATTTGAAGCATATACATATTTTTGTGTCAGAAGTCGTTCAAATAATACTTCTGCTTTCTATGGCGAGATTCAAACTCTACTTATTTTGGGTGGGCTTCTATGCATTAGAGATAGGGCATCTACTTAATGTTGCTTACTAAGAGAGAGGGATCCAAATTCACCAAAAATGCGCTGACATAAAATCTGAACGACACCTAAAATATTTAGCTGCGGCGCATATCAAAATTTATTATATCCACTTTATTACTAAAAGCTTGCTTAGCAAAAAATTTAAATATTTTTTATCTATGGCTAAAATGTTGCGAATTGAAACCCCATTTATCCGTGTTAAAACGGCTTCGAATTCACCTATTATGATTTTAGCAAATGTTTCCACTGTTGATATAACGGATTTTTTATACTATACGCCGCAACTTTAACTTCAACCGGGAATCTTACGCAGGTAGTAAGTCGATATAGTTGGTAAAAAAATGTATTAAAAAACAACACTGGGTACAAGAAAAACAGGCTGTAGTATAGTTTTTGACCTGCAATTTGCGTGCCTTAGTTGGCCTGGGCTGGACATTCCGACTGATTCCTTTCCGAATATTTGTCAGAGACGAATGTCTGGATGGTATCTTCCTTCGAGGATTGTCATATGCTGCTAGTCTACAAATAAAACATAAGAACACATGCAAAAAGAAATAATCATCCACATCAATAAAAATATATTTTGATTTTCCTAAACTCAGAAAATTTTATTTCTATAATAGTTTAATAGTAAATTGCGATACTCATTTAGTAAAAAAATTAGTAAAAAAAAAGAAACTAGTAATGACTTTTTTTGTAAAAACATTAAACTTTTCTTTTAAAGTAAAAGAAAAAGAACTTAACAGTCAGAAATGAAAATTGTTCACATTAAACACATGTAACTGTTTGTGTAAGTTTTCAACTTAATTCTTTAAACACACGGAAACATCAATATGTACTTTTCTTGGTCCCACAATGAAGGCATAGGTGTGCCGTGTGCTGGATAGGGCTCGGCCCCTGCGAGCCCTTTCTTAAATTGTTTGGAGAATACCTCTGACTGAAGGCCAAGTGGAGTGCCTGTGACCAGGTGCAGCGTTCGTAATTGCCCTCTTCGACGCATCCTGGAACAATAGATAGTATGAATTTACTATAATAATACATGAACTACATGGATATATAAAAGTGACATTTTTTGTGAGGAAATTAACAAATCAAAAAGCAAATATAGCAACCGAGCAGTCGTGTCTCAGTAAATAGATAATTATGATAAAAGGAATTAAATTAGCGGTAACAGCATTCTGGCTTACGCCCGTCCCGATCAGTAGATAGAGCGGTAATTGTCTTCGCATTTAGAAGATTCGAAACCGATGGCCAGCCATCCTGACCGGCCTTTTAGGGTTTGCTCTCAATCACACAAGCAAAATGTCGGGATTGTATCTTCAACAACGGCCCTGGTCGACGCCTTTCCACAGCCTTAGATGCCTGAAGTAAATAATAATAATAATAATAATAATAATAATAATAATAATAATAATAA
>JAGDQP010020370.1:19532-33378 GCA_022664845.1 Lepisma saccharinum | reverse complement strand
GTATAATAAAAAAAATACCAAACATAATTTTAGCTAACCTGTCTTCGGTCACTCGACATACTCAAGGTTGTTTTAGATATTATATGTGTAGTTGTAGATTATTCAAAAGTATTAGTCACGTTGGAATCAAGTACATGGACTGTGTTTTAAACGTTATGTAGATTGCGTATAATAAAAAAAAATACCGAACCGAACTTTAGCTAGCTCGTCTTCGCCCACTCGACATACTCTAGATTTTTTTTAGATAAAATATGTGTAGTTGTAGATTAATAAAAAACTTATTCACCTTGGAATCAAGTTCATGCATTGTGTTTTAAACGTTATGTAGATTGCGTATAATAAAAAATACCGAACCTAACTTTAGCTAACTCGTCTTCGCCCACTCGACATACTTGAAGGTATTTGAAATAAAAAAAAAAGTAGTTATAGATTATTCAAAAGTGTTAGTCATGATACAATCAAGTATATGCATTGTGTTTTAAACGTTATGTAGATCGCCCTTTTGAGTACTCCTATATTTCTAAGAGATACTTGCAGTTTTAGCACTTACATACGGCTCTTAATTTGCATTATGCTTTTCGGAAAAAAAGACAAAATGAACATCCGCAACTACGATATAAACCAGCCTGGATGAACTGAAATGGAAGTAACCATATATAAAAATACATTTTGCTGACCAAAAGTGACTCGGTTTCAGCTCTGGTTCAAACCAGTATCATTTATCCAAATTGCGGAAGTGGTTACCGAGTTTCGAAGGAGGAATTTCAACTTGAAACTACTGGGGCTGGGAAGGTGGTTGATGTGTCGTTGGAAAAGTTTCGGCAAGACGAGTTCAAACCCGAATCATTTATCCAGATAGCAGTGGCGGTTCTCAAGTTTGGGCGGGGGAATTTTACAACTTTGGAACTAGCAGGGCTAGGAAGGTGGTTGAGGTGTCGCTGGAAGGATTTCGCCACAATTTTTGGAATGCAACATTTATCATATAAAAATAGGATGCTCACTGCTGAAGCGTGGCGGTAGCTTATACGCACAGTCCCCCGACTGGACTCCGCCTTACTTGTTTCATTCATAATCCCCTACTTATAAATATACTCTCTTTTGCTTCCTTTTACATTTTCAACATTTCATTGTGTAGTTTTTCTGTTCAGATGTAAAATTTATCTGAATAGGTGCAAATTCATCTATAACAGATTACGTTCTGAGAAAATAAACTCCATAGATCTCAATTTTTCGAGCCGAAACTTCTCATCTTTACTCAGATAAAAATTCGCTCTAAATGAGTGGTCCCTGTTACCTCTCTCGTAATATTAAATATTCCGCTCAATTCGAGCGGAACTCCGCTCCTCCGAATTTAGTATGTAATGGCTTGAAAGTGAGGATGAGGGTAAAATTGCAACGTGAGATTGAGGGCTAATCGAAGACGTGAAGGTGAGGGCTAAGCAAAATCATGAGGGTGAGTGAAGGCAAAGATACAATGCAATTGTGAGAGTGAGGACGAAATTGAAATGTAAAGATTAGTTTGCCTTAAAGTCAGATCAATGTTGTAGCCTCAGGATAATCTTTCTCTTTCCAATGGTGCAAGTCTTATATCTATATCTGAATTTCCCTTTGGGATATTCACGGTATTATGTTGCAAGGTGCACACCATTTCAAAAACTGCTTTTTTCGCAAATGTAAGACAATCCCATATTTCAAGACTATTATTAGCTCTACCACAATTTTGTTACCAAATTTGTATTCTCTGATAAATTTTATATAAGAAACACCTAATCTTGTTTATTACAGTTTATAGAGCATAGTTTAAAAAGCAGATTCAAACGGGTGTGTCTCCGTAAAACGTCAGTCGCGACCTTTGAGGATAAAACATGTCAACTTTAAAGCGCTGTAACTCTAGATACAGGTGGCCTAGAAACCTGTAACTCGGAATTTATACTAAGAACTCCTCTAAGAATCAATGTGCCAAATTTCTTCAAAATCGGAAACTATGGGCGACATTTTACCTTTTGTCTGCCTGATTTGGCATGGAATGACCCAATGGAAAATGATGAAGAAGGTACAATAGAAACTATACAAAATTTTGTAAGTTTCTTTTGGACTTCTTCGTTCAAAATTAGCCTTACCTGTGATGTTCGGGGCCACAGTGGCTCAGTTGATAGAGCGCTAAACTCTGGTGCTAGGGTTCGTCTGGTCGATCCCTGTTCATGCCATGTGGGCTTTGTTGTGAACAAACACCATGTGCGCGGGTTTTCTCGCGGTGCTCCAGTTTCCTCATCACACCACCAATCCACAATCCACCAATTCATCCCATCATCCTATACGGCGTGAGCCATAGTTGCCTAAAGGCCTTAAATAAATTCAAATTGCCTGTGATGTTCGAATTCTGAATCTTCTTACAACAATGTAAAATATAAAAATATATTGTCTACTTTGCCCTAGGTATTTGTTAACACTTCTTTCACTCGAAGTTTCGCAGTTCTCTGTTCAAAATAATAGTTTCCATTGATGTTTGAATTCTATATCTCTTTCCAACACTGGAGGTTTCTCAACAATGCATTTTTCAGAGTATAAAAGTTATGTTCGTACTTTTCCCTAGCCACTGATTGAGTATTACCTCATGCAATGTTTCGTAACTCTACATTCAAAATTAAGCCTTAAATTGATGTTTGAATTCTATATCTTTTTCCAACAATGGAGGTTTCTCTAGAATGTATTTTTTAGTATATAAAAATTATGGTCGTATCTTTCCCTAGGTATTCGTTGAGTTTTACTTCATGCCAAGTTTCGTAACTCTAAATTCAATATTACGCTTTCCAATGATGTTTGAATTCTATATCTTTATTTACAACAATGGAACTCTCTCAACAATGTGTATTTGGAAGTATGAACATTTTGTCTGTACCTTCCTTAGTGTTAGCAAGTTAAAATTTTCGTTGTTCTGCGTTCAAAATTACGCTTTCTACTGACGTCTTAATCCTATATCTTTGGCTAACAATAGAGGTCTCTGAACAATGCATTTTGGGAACTATGAAAATTTCGCCCGTACCTTTCCCCGGCTATTCCTGAAAATTTTGTAGTTCTACGTTCAAAATTACGCTTTCCACTGATGTTCGAAATTTGTCTTTTTGCCAACAATGAAGGCCTTGCAACAATGTACAATTGAGAACATTAAAAAATCGCCCGTATGTTTCCCTAGGTATTGGTGGAATGATTCAAACTTCGAAGTTTCGTAGTTCTTTGATGAAAACTACGGCTTCCATTGATGTTTGAAATTTGTACATAGTTGATATGTGAGACTGCATTGCCATCTAGCGTAAGAGATTCACACTATTTCCAAGCGAATAGGAACCTTTACCAGCACACGCAGTGTTCCAATTTGGTTATTTTGCCATCTTAGTTTTAACCTCTCCACCAATCACGTGCTCCACGGAAAACTACGGCTTTCATTGATGTTTGAAAATTGTACATAGTAGATATGTGAGATTGCATTGCCATCTAGCGTAAGAGATTCACACTATTTCCAAGCGAATAGGAACCTTTACCAGCAGACGCAGTGTTCCAATTTGGTTATTTTGCCATGTCAGTTTTAACCTCTCCACCAATCACGTGCTCCACTGTTTCACCTTTATACCAGGAAGTCCAAAACAAGTTAAGCACACAGCTCTTTTTCTTTTCCTTGTTTCAATATTTCTTCTTCATTTCCTTCATACTTCTTCCAACAAATATCTACGCGTTTTCTTCTGTGATCATGGTAGCAGTATAAGCTCCCGAAACGTTAGAAGAGAGAAGAAAACTAAGCATTTGAAGACTACTTATCAACAGTAAGTACCAATTAGCATTCGGTTAGTCTTCGGCGCATCATGAAATGGGTGCGAGAACAGGTTAAAATAAATCTTAGACAATATTATATCTAGAGAACCTTCTACTAAGGTAACGGATTTAGAAGCTCACCAGCCATCGGTATCGATGAGTAGCGATTCAAAAATACAATAATCACACCAACAAATACTACTTCAATCTATGTCTACTAATGCTCAAATATTAAATGAATCTAATCAGGAAACAACGAACATAGAAGATACTCCAGAAGTAAAATTTGATAATTGTTTGATAAAACTGGTTTCGAGAAATACCTAAATCATACTAAATTAATATCAAGAAAACAGGTATGGTTTAATTGGTATCAAAATGGGTATAAAAACGAAACAGGTTGCAAACGAACTATTCATAGATGACCTTGGATTTTTTTTTCTACCCGAGGAAAAAAGAGACGATTGATGAATGATATATGATTTGGTGATGACTGGAATAAAACTGATTTTATATTGGAACTATGAGATTATCATTGAAAGTTTGGAACTGAATGATCTTAAACTTGTAATAGGAAATATAATATGTAATCGAAGAATGAATTAACAAATATAACTATAGTTATATAGATATAACTTCCAATATACTTCGTCGAATACTTATACTCCTTTTACAAATTAACGTCGACGTTACTCTCAATACCACCAGCTAGCTCAGAACATAGGACTTATTTTAAACATCTCAGTGATTTTCGGTTCCCGCATACAACTTTGGATTTCTTGAAGATAACAAAGCTTCTCTGTCAGACAATGATCCATACGACTAACTAGTCCCGAGGACAAGTTGTTTCAACTGCTCCAAAACTGCTTGTAGACTTATCCTCCCTCTTGCGGTAGAAGGAGAATACTCTCATAACTTTCGTGCAAGTCCCGATCAGGATCAGTATATAATGAGAAAAGATAATAGAGTCACGAAGACACGGCACCCTCTCTCACGTAACTAAACGCGAAAGCGTGAAATAAAAGATATATTTTAGCCCGAAGGCGAAAAGACTATTGATTTAATAAATCAAAATTGTAAGCTACAAAGAAAACCAAACATCATTCTTAACATTCCTTGAAAACTTGAATCTTCATGACATCGTCCCTTTTAAGATTAATTTCTTTAATATTCTGACTGAATCAAACATTCTGTTTATTTCAATTTAAATCAATCTTTAACCCCAATTAAATATTAAAATATTTCTTTCCACCAACAATCCATTCTATTCTTTTAATTAAATTAATATTTCTTTTTCCTGTAAAGTCGCATATAATTACAATGTCCAAAACCTATCAATAATTCAGCTATTCATATACATTAAAAAGGACATTGGGAATACAATTCAGTTGCCTCGTAACAATCAAAATGTTCAACATAGTAATATCCCAAATCCAATTCCAATTCTACAATTTTGTTTAAAAAATTATGGTAGTTTTTCCTACTGGAAACATGAACGATACAGAAAGGATTTTTGCGAAAAAAAAATTGACTGAGATAAGGCACGTTCAAAATCCCCGAGCCGACAGTAAACAACACGTAAATCGTCATATTTTGAAATGAATGCTGCTTCAAAATTATAAAAGCTAGAGACATGATTTTTTTTATTCTGAAGGACATAAATTATACTGTTATCTAACGTCCTAGGAAAAACTTTAATTATACAGGATGACCAGAAAAAATGACAAATTACGCTAAATGACAAATTACGAAAAATGACAAAAACTTCAAGAATTTTTTTCTAAAAAAAAAAAAACACCTATCGAAGTTATAATACTAGTAACCTGGTGTCTTACTTGATTAGTCCTACCAGTATTTCTTTCTCTGTCCTGGGGTACGTAGTTTTCGTACCATTTATCAGCAAAAATGCCAGAAGTGAAGAAATGTGACATTTTATAACTAAAAAAACTCAAAAAGCCCACCCTTAAAGATTCTGAAAATTTTACCATATACCCAAATGGTAAGTAGTTGCTGGTAGAAGCAGATTCCCGGATTTCTTCCTTGAACATGTTTTACAAATTTTTAACTCGGACAAATTTTTAACACACAAATTTTTACAGTGTTATAACTCGAAAACTATCAACCCGAATATGACTGTTTATATTTTATTTGTTTGAGCAAGGAACGTACTTTCCATCGCTGTAAGCCACGGTTTCGTGTTTTGGATGGGATATGTTGGAAATGAAACTGCGAAAAATCTGTTTTATTTCTTTAAAAAAAAAATCCTGAAGGTTGCAACATTGTTTACCCATAACCAAAAATTACAATAAATATTCTCTGACCCGTAAGCAATATATCCCGCAAGTTCGAGGACATTGCCTGTGGAATTGAGTTATAACAATATAATGCAATCCTAATCTTGTACATATGTGAATTTCCCGCCATATCCTGAAGCAGTATATTCACGTCTACACACCTCCCCAATTGATCGATCGAAAAGATTTATGAGGATTTATCCGGCATCGACCACGCTTGCAGATTATATAAGTGGAGTTGCTTAACTTTGTGCGGAAGCAAATTTATTCGGTGTCATTTGAAAGAAGAAAAAAAATGAATTTTTGTGTGAAAATTAGTACCGGTACTCAGAAATAGAACAGGTGTTGACTATTCAACCTTCTTTGGGTGATGCTGCAGTTATTTGACACTGTTATGATAATACATATCTATTATCAGCATGTATTCATGATTCGAAAAAGTCACGTGTGTCATTTCAGTGAATTTTTATTTTGTTCCTCAACATAAACATTCACTATCATAAAAATAAGATACTAAATATAATGACAAATACCATTCTTCAAATTATTTAAATGAGTACAGCTCCTGGACGACAGGAAGTTCTATCTCATCAAATTTATGCAATCGAGCGCAATGACCAGTAGGTACAGGAGGCTTCACCTTGAGAAGAACATTCTTTGCAAGCACTGGACCATGAGGGTGCATGAATGATAGTATTATCAAGCGCCTTAGAAATTGCTGTAACTTGCGCCATCCTCCAATTATCATCGTATACACAAGCAACAAATTTCCCTACTTGCAAATCACGCACTGAATGAGTTTCTTACTACTTCGCAACGCGAACCTTATGAAGAGGCTATTGAACTTCTAGCTACACTGGATTCATTTTGTTGGATCACCCAGTAATGACTTGACCGTATCCCAACCACAGGTTTTACTTTGCACCATTCCTCACCTTTACTGATTCTACAGGATCTTATTTTACTATCTGGCACGTGTAGAAGCTTTATGTTTGGGACAAGAGAAGACACAGTTCCAACAAAGGAAGCTCCATCTCAAACGGCATCGGTGTGTTTTCTGGAGAGTAAAGAACTGTCTTGAGTCGAAGGTCCAGTGATCTCTTTAGCGAAATTTTTCAATTCGTCAAACTTTCTTTTATAGAATGTCACACAGTTCTTGCATAAATCATCATCAGCATTAACATTTTCACTTGATTCTACTATTTATTGTATCGATTCACTTAAGTCTTCCACTTTATAGAATTTAACAGCACTAGTTTCATACACATTAGTTTTATGTCTCTTGATGTAGTCCACACATCTAACTCTGTCTTTGCTATGAAGGTCTGACATGATTACAGGTTTGTGTAAATCTTTCCAAATGTAAATTTTATGTTTATCAATGGTTAACACTTTGAGAGCAATGCACGTTATTTATAATTCAAAATACGTTGGCTCTCAAATATTTCTTAATGCATATACAAACCAGATTTTCCAATAATAATCAGCGAAGAGCTGTAACTATACATCTACACAGATTATAAAAACATTTATCAGAATTCTAACAAGAGGACATACTGTTCATAGATTTCTTGTTTCGTTCAACAGAACTTTTCATTGCGCTACAATAATCATAAACCAAATCCCACCTTAGCAAAAATAAAACAAAAAATGGAAATATATGCCCGTATCTTTCAAACAAAACAAAATAAAATATTTTAAAATTCATGAACGGGTTTTATTTATTTCTCTTAATATAACGTTCCCAGTTTCGCCCCTATTGGTTTCAAATTTCCACGATAAATACCTGATTGGTCAGTGAATTCTTAGAACAATTTGCGGACCACAAAACTTTGGTAAACTTTATTTTTATACTGGCCACTCTAGTAACTTTGGACTTCGGCCCGTCACGATTCGCCCTTTAGCCATTAAATTCCACACCCATAGCCCTTCTGGGACTCAAACCCGGGACCTTCGAGTCGTTGGCCTACCGCCGTAGACCGCGCGTCTACCCGGCCGGCTATTTGCGACCGCACTCGAACAGAATGGATATCCCCAGGAATTATCAAATTACTTATTTTCACCCAAAAATTCATATTTTTACTTCAAGTGACACCGAATAAATTTCCTTCCGCACATAGTTAAGCAACTCCACTTATATAATCTGCAAGCGTGGTCGATGCCCGATAAACCCTCATAAATCTTTTGAGGAAGTAGTGACCAGACGTGAATATACTGCTTCAGGATATGGCGGGAAATTCACATATGTAGAAGATTAAGATTGTATTATATTTTTGTAACTCAGTTCCACGGGCAATATCCTCGAACTTGCAGGATATATTGCTTATGGGTCAGAAAATATTCACTGCATTTTTTGTTATGGGGAAACAATAATGCAACCTCCCGGATTTTTTTAAAGAAATAAAAACAGATTTTTTGCAGTTTCATTTCCAACATTTGCGGCCATAAATTCCGTCCCATCCAAAACACGAAACCGTGGCTTACAGCGATGGAAAGTACGTTCCTTGCTCTAACAAATAAAATATAAACAGTCATATTCGAGTTGATAGTTTTCGAGTTATAACGCTGTAAGTGAAACTCGGAAAATCTCAAAAGGTGGTCCGAGTTAAAAATTTGTAAAACATGTTCAAGGAAGAAATCCGGTGAACCTGCTTCTACAAGTCAACTACCTACCATTTGGGTATATGGTAAAATTTTCAGAATTTTTAAGGATTTATATATATATTGTAGTTATAAAATGTTACATAACTTCACTTCTGGCATTTTTGCTGACAATTGGTACGAAAACTACGTACCCCAAGACAGAGAAAAAATACTGGTAGGACTAATCAAGTAAGACGTAAGACACCAGGATACTGGTATTCTAACTTTGATAGGCTGTTTTTTTTTTTGTTTTTTTTTTAGAAACAAATTCTTGAAGTTACGAAAACTTACGTAAGTTTTAGCGTATACTGTCATTTTTTTCTGGTCATCCTGTACAATTACAGTTTTTCGTAGGACATTAGATAATATAATTTATGTCCTTCAGAATAAAAAAAAAATCATGTCTCTAGCTTTTATAGTTTTGAAGCAGCATTCACTTCAAAATATGACGATTTACGTGTTGTTTACTGTCGGCTCGGGGACATGCACAACCAAAAAAAATTTTTTTTTCGCGAAAATCCTTTCTGTATCGTTCATGTTTCCAACAGAAGAAACTACCATAATTTTTTCAACAAAATTGGAAGTAGTGACCAGACACATTTTGGGACTACCTGCCTGCTTTGACATGGAAACCGCCCATATATTTTTTTTAAAGTAATTCACAATGATTATTTTTCTCTCCTTTATCTTTTTCTTACTTTTTTCTTAATATCATTTTCTTGTAATTATTATTTTTTTAAATATGCATATCATCATCACTTTACAACATAAATTATTTTTTTTTTATCGGAAGAAATAAAATATTCATTCATCCAACTAACATTTCAACAACGTAACTCAAAACCACAATTACAACCACATTACATAATCCATAAGCAACTCACATTAAATCATAGTTAATTCTTTATTCAAAAAATACAAAAATCATCTGTCAACCATTCAATATCTTCTAACATTCATGCCATAAATATTATCATAAAGTTAATATATTAACATCAATACTCTGATGTATATCATATAAATTGAATTCTTCTCTTCGTTTCTCCACAACACCATTCTCATCATCAACCTTTTGATCCGTAAAGAAAATGAATATATATAATCGTAGAATGAATTAAATATATATATAACTTGCAATATATACTTCGTCGAATACTTCCACTCCTTTTACAAAAAAAACGTCGTCATTACTCTTAATATCACCAGCTAGCTCAGAACATAAGACTTCTTTTAAACATCTCAGAGATTTCCGGTTCGCGCATACAACATTGGATTCTTCGAGAATAAGAAAGCTTCTCTGTCTCGATAATCTCTCTTTTATCATCTTTCTTTCTAACAAATAAATTCTCCATTTGTACATTACAAAAGGTAGCCTCCACAAGAAATTGTACACTTTCCTGACTTACACTCATCCTTTCTCTATTCTCCCTGAGAAACCTCATCAGTACCTTACCATAGGTAATAATCCACCAACATCCTTGCTACTCAACTCTGGATAATTTCTTATGGCTTCCAGCTTCCTTTTCCAATAAGTCCTACTCCAGTTTACCATGAATACCTCTTTCACTTTTAGGTCTCAAATTGAATATTGTATCTGAAACTCCACCTAAATCTGTTTTCCTTTTCAACGGTTTAAGTACTTCCTTGTCATTACTTAAATCTCTTGCCCGACATCTCAATACCTTTGCATCTGGTTCAATATATCAGACATTACATTGACACTCAAATCATTTAAATCTACAGCATTCTCGGTTTTCGAATTATCTTGTTCTCCCAAACTTTCATCACATACCGAATCCATTCCACTCTTTCTTTCCTTCTTATCATCCATTTGATCATTAATCTTTTCTTTCATTAGTTGTTGTTTCAAATATTTTATTAAATTCACATTTTGACTTTCCCATCTTTGTCTACTTTCATCTCTTTCCTTTTGCCATCGCTCATTACTTTCCTGCCTCTTTCTCCTCCATCTTTCATTACTTTGCTCAATCCATTTTCTATATTCTCCCGTTGCTTCTATTTCATGGCTTTATCATCATCTGCTCTACATCATCACATGTTTGATCTATCTATGCTCTATCTTCTATCTGTATTCTTTCTATGTTCTTCCCATTCCTTACGTCTATCTACCTTTTCTTGTTCAATTTCATTCTTCTTTTTCTCTCTGTCTTTCTTCTTTGTCATCTTCCATTTCTTTCTCTTTCATTTTTACTTTCATCATTTTCTTGTTCCATTTTATCAAATAAGCTTCTTTGTAAAACCTCCAATTCTTTATCTATTCCCTTTCTCGTTTTCTTTGCTCTCTTTCTTCTTGACCGTCATCTTCTACTTTTTTTATGAGTAACTAAAACATCTGTCGATAACTTAACTGTTCCTCTCTCAGAAAACTCAATGAACTTCTACTTTTCTTTCCTTTCTGAAATCTCGAATTCCTATTCTTACAATATTCTCGCTGCTGCTCCCCGTCACTTTCTTCATCGTCAGCATCATCAATATCAGAATCCTCAAAATCAACTACTCTCCTCTTCTCATCGAAGCAATCTTCTCCTAAAAAAGTAAATTTCTTAGTTGCTCCAAGACTCTTTCCAGAATCTAACCTGTAATTCCACCGTCTTGACGCCTTATCTGTAACAGAATCACCACTTCCTATATTCAGCATTTCACCTCTGTCTGTAATATTCCTTTCTTCCTCACTATCCAACGGCCCACAATGGGCGCCATAATGTAATGGGAAATATAATATGTAATCGTAGAATGAATTAAACAAATATAACTATATAACTTGCAATATACTTCGTCGAATACTTATACTCCTTTTACGAATAAATGTCGTGGTTTATCTTAATACCACCAGCTAGCTCAGAACATAGGACTTCTTTTAAACACCTCATGGATTTCCGGTTCGCGCATACAACTTTGGATTTCTTGAAGATAACAAAGCTTCTCTGTCAGACAATGATCCATACGACTAACTAAGCCCGAGGACAAGTTGCTTCAACTGCTCCAAATTTGCTTGTAGACTTATCCTCCCTCTTGCGGTAGCAGTGGAGACTACACTCATAACTTTCGTACAAGCCCCAATCAGGATCAGTATACAATGAGAGAAGATAATAGAGCCACGAAGACAAGGCACCCTCTCTCACGGAACTAAACGCGAAAGCGTAAAGTAGAAGATTTATTTTAGCCCGAAGGCGGAAAGACTATTGATTTATTAAATCAAAATTGTAAGCTACAAAGTAATTAAAACATAATTCTTTACATTCCTTGAAAACTTAAATCTTCATGACATCGCCCCTTTAAAGATTAATTTCTGACTGAATCAAACATTCTGTTTATTCCAATTTAAATCAATCTTTAAACCCAATTAATACTTCTTTCGACCAACAATCTATTCTATTCTTTTAAATAAATTAATATTTCTTTTTCCTATAAAGTGACATTATCCAAAACCTATCAATAATTCAGTTGTTCATATACATTAAAAAGGACGTTGCGAATACAATTCAGTTGCCTCGTAACAATCAAAAATGCTCAACATAGTAATATCCCAAATCCAATTCCAATTTACAAACAATAGTACCATCTTATTGAATATGAATTCAAATTAATTTATATCAAAGCAACAATGTAAATAACTGCCATTTAATATTTAATTTCTAAATCATAATTCAAACTATTGCATCATATTTAACCCTCATTCCACGTATCCATATCAAACTGTATTATTATAATTTAATCTACAAGTTGTGAGTTTGTGGATAAAATGGTTATATGAGGCTATGAAACTGACATTTCTTATCGACAAAAATATTCAATATATCACACAGGCACATAAGGACCGATATTCTGTTACTGCATTTATTTCTTGATGTCTTATCTGAATTAGGAGATTGTGTTAAATTATTTTCATTTTCGTACAACCAAGTAACTTTTAATGCTGTGACGGAACAAAGACACTTTAAGGTGTACATTTTAATTTCAACTATGTTATGGATCTGAAATCTTTGAAAACTTGATTTTTGGTATACTGGAAGTTTTCTTTTGAGAAAAGGGAGATGAGATGTTAGGTAATGAAAAGCAATGAGTTCCATTCAAGAATTTGAATCAAAATGAATTTTACATGGATATGACTGAAACAAACAAACAAACAAACAAACAAACGACTGGACTTTCCTTTGCAGAAGAATATATTGATTTCATGGTTTCCTTCTTATATATAAAAATGGAGAATGTGTGCACTATAAATCCTAAAAATATAGTTATCTGATTATGTGCGATGGATGAGATTTACGGTAAACTAATATGTGTATATCCCAATATCTATTAGTATGCATAATACTGTGATATGCGCTTTATAATCCAAATTGCCGGAAATTGCGCACTTTGGAATGAACGATGCTACCTTTTATATATTATTTCTCAATTGTAATAGGATTATGTTTAGTACATGCGTTACGTTTACCAAAACTTACTTTTACCTAAAAATATCAATAAATCAGAGATTAATAGCTTTATTGGCCTATTCTTAAACTCTGTAAGGATATGCTGAACTATTCTGGTTGGATACATTTAGATATGATGCTGATGGAACAAATACAATTTAGAGTTACTCTGACTCCGGTCAGTGCGTTATGAATTCTGTATTTCTATTCTATCGAAACCACAGCCTTGTTCTGAATAAGCTTAAAGCAAATACTATTACCCATGACAGCACGAAACTGCATGTCGCATAGGACGAAACATATTTTGCTGTGTTTGAAATCCCAATGTACCCAGCTTATTCTCCAGACCCTGCACCAACAGTATTTTCTGCAAAAATTAAATCCAAATTTGCATGGTAAAGGGCTACATTATCGAGAACCTTTCCATACGGTAGACCATGCCTCCTTTCGGCAACGAACCAGTGATATATTTCGGTGGGTCTACAAGCTGTTGGATCTGTAGAAGAAATGTGTGACCGTAGATGAATATTATTCTATAGATCTGGAGAGTTCTCAGACAGTATGTATTTTTGCCTAAAGTTCTGCTCTTTATCTTTCATGAAACGCCACTGAGCTCTCTCTCTCTCTCTCTCTCTCTCTCTATATATATATATATATATA
>JAGDQP010020370.1:1778-11940 GCA_022664845.1 Lepisma saccharinum | reverse complement strand
CTTATTAAAACCCTGCTTTCCTTACCATCTCCCCCATTTCCAACATATACCAAACCCGAACAGATTCTTCCCGTCTCTTGCTCAGTCTGAGATACAAACACCTTTCCAAACTTTCTCGACTTTGTCTTTCTGTCCTCTCTCAAGGCTCTGCACCTCAGAGATTCAAAAGTAACCACGTAAGTGAACCCGCCACCTTAAACCAACCAAAAAATCCTAAACGGCTGCAGTCAATTCTCAACCTTTCTTCTCGCACACTTTCCGATAGCGAACACGAAGTCCTTTCGTACTCCTTTCCTTCTCTCCTTCCCGCTATATTGAACAAGCCAACTAACATAATGATTTCCTCACCTTTGCCTGTTACCTCAAATGGCACTACCACTGGTCCACTCATTCTGATACCTCTCAGGCCAGAACCTCTTGACACCGAAATTCATCCCAGCCTCCACAAATTCCTTCCTCCCTCTAGTAAATACCCTCCCACTCCCACTAAACTACCATGTTGAATTGTACATTTCCTTCCTCTCCAAGCAAAACTGCTAACCCTGGCTGCACTGACACGTTCCCATCACATCACAACCTCACCACTGCAGAACGAAGAGCTATCTCCAATCTTCGTTCTGATCAGACCATTATTATCCGCCCTACAAGGGATCTACCACGGTAGTCATGAATTACTCGACTACCAATCCGAAGCCCTCAAACAACTTTCCGATCCTGCCTTCTACCGTACCCTCGAGGCGGATCCCACCCAATCCTTCCTCGATAGGATCCGCATCTACCTCCACGCGCATGGACCCCATGAAGGGGTGTCACGTTTCACTGTCTCTACACTCTGTCCTGACAATTCCAGAACCCCTAAATTTTTCCTACTTCACGAAATCCATAAACTCGGTAATCCCGACCAACCTATCGTTTCCAGTATTGACTCTCCCACTGAAAGAATCTCCGCTTTCCTTGATCACCGTCTCCAACCGTTTGTCCAGGCTCTCGCTTCCTACATCAAGGATGCCAACCACTTTCTCTCCACAATACCTGGGGATTCTATCTCTGATCCTCTCCCACTTGGCACAATCTTAGTTACGTCACGTCACTGTATACCAACATTTCCCAAACCCATGACCTCGTGTGCTGTTACCGCCCATACAATTCATTTTATCTTACCCATGACCTCGACGCCCTAGAACACTTCCTCGACACACGCCCCAGTCCTCGTAAACCCAGTACACCATTTCTGCTTCAGCTTGCCAACTTTGTCCTCACTATCAACAACTTCATTTTTGAGAACCACAATTTCCTGCAAATCAAAGGCACAGCCACAGGCGCTCGCATGGCCCCTTCCTACGGCAACCTTTTCATGGGACGCCTTAAGACCCAATACCTCAACTCCACACCTCTCAAACTTTCACCTGGCTTCGCTATATCGACGAAATTTTCTTGATCTGGATCCACGGACACGAGTCTCTGGAAACATTTCTGCAGAACCTGAACTGCACCTTCCCCGCCAAGTTCACCTGGTCCTTCTCGAGGGAACACACAACTTCCCTTGATGACTCAAGAACAATCGACTTGAGACAGGCGTTCATATCAAACCTATCAACAGTATACAGTATCTCCATTTCAACAGCTCGCATCCATACCATACCAAACGTTCCTGCTGTCCGGGGATCCCGCATCTGTTCCTCTGATGACCTGCTCCAAAATTATTTCAGTACCCTCTCCTCGCTCTCACGGACCGTGGATATCCCAAACACCTCATCCGTAAACAACTGGACCGTGCCCGTAATCACCCCAACTTCAACCGACCTCCCCGCGAAGCTCCCTCCCTCGTTCCCTATCTTCTCACCCAGTACCACCCCAGCCTTCAGGCCCTCCAAAAGCTCTTCAAAATGACACACCCCATACTCACTGCGCCTCCAGAAACTGAAAGTTTTCCTGTCGTGCCCCAAAACAGTCTAAAGCAGACTTCCGAATCTCTACACGATTCTCACCAGAACTGGACCAATCCCGCCCCCCAAACATGGCAAGTGCAATAGACCCCGCTGCAAAACCTGTCCTATTTTTGATCCCGGTCTTTGCTTCGTACATCCTGTCACTCTTTCCATCAGTCCGGCAGTTGCATATCTTCCAGTCTCGTTTATCTCCTACTCTGTGACCTATGTTCCGCCTTCTACGTTGGCGAAGCCAAAACTACTCTAAAATTCCGCATAAACAACCATCGCTACTCCTCCAAATCTCAACTTCCGCACTTCCCCATACCTGAACACACTTCTTATCAAGGCTGCACCCTTCACGAAACCTTTCGAGTCAGAAATCTGAAAGTCCTGAACACTGATTCATCCGCCACAGTTAGAAAGAGATGGAAGCAGACGTACATCTCTATCCTTTCCGCCAACCATGAGACTCAACTGCTTGTAACTTCCTGCAATGGTGTCGTCTTCATCTTCCTCGGAACGGGCGTAAGCCATAGTGCTGTTACCCCAGATAAAGTTCATTGTATCTTATTCCTCCTTTCTCTTCTTTGTTCTGCCTCTAGTTTTATTCTATTTTCCCATATTGTTTCTTTATTTTCCCCTTCATCTTTGTTGTTGTTATTATTATTATTATTTCCCCCTCCGCT
The DNA here is from genome assembly GCA_022664845.1 of Lepisma saccharinum. Classification (NCBI taxonomy): domain Eukaryota; kingdom Metazoa; phylum Arthropoda; class Insecta; order Zygentoma; family Lepismatidae; genus Lepisma; species Lepisma saccharinum. The sequence goes on along the minus strand of JAGDQP010020370.1, from coordinate 9,323 downwards.
CTGATTATTTACCCTGTTATTCCTTCAGAAAACCTTACCTGTTCCTAGTAACCTTCGCACTTTCTTCTCCATTTGGTGTTTTCTCCGACCAATCTAGTCATTTTTCCGCACCCATAATTTGGACATAATGTAACCCTTATCTGTTGACAATATGTCGTTTCCAGTCCCGCACCTGTCCGCTCTGTCCATTTTCTCTCCTACCAGTTGAAAACGCTTTTGCGAAACGTACAACTTTTCTATTGTGTGTGTGTGTGAAGTTATTGTACACCTGTCTCAAGAACCCACCATGGAAGTATTTTTTTATTCTACCTGTTTTAAAGACGGGAAGGCAATTTAAGGTAAATTTATGAGAAAAATAAAGGAAAATACTAACAGTTTATACTTTCGTATTAGGTCACACACATATTCACACATCTAAAAGTCACTACGATATTTCGTGCATACAGTTGCACGTGTTCACAAAGAACAAGATTGAAGAGACAGTGGAGACACGTAGCAGACGATGCATCAAACTTGGACAACAACTGACTGCTCTAATACGTAGATTTCCGGACCTTTGAATAACTGTATAGAGTGTAAGTACAGGGTGGGATCGTGGATAGAAATGTGTTGAAACTACAGAGGAAACGGGAAGTTTAGAGTTATTGAAGTTTAAGGCCAGGATATATTTTCACTCTTAAACCATAAATAAAGGCATTCTCCCACAGACGGCGTGTTTGGTGCTGGTTGTAGGGGGTAAAATGTGGATTATAGCAACCAGGAAAGGTAGATCAAAATTGGTATTGAGGAACTCGGTGTGCAAGGAAACTGGGCTTCTGGTGTGTTGATAATACAGGAGTGACGATGGTTTTTAATACGAATGTTCAGAGCACAACCTGTTTCCCCCATATAAAAGGCATCACAGAACTTGCAGGTTAGGGTTATGTAACATTAGAGGTGTGGCATGTACCCTTGGGACTGAGGGTGTACCGGCCATTAGCAGTATCGATAGTGATTGTGGGAGAGCTGATGAAAATGGACCAGACCTTACATCTGGGCCTCTTGCATTTATGGGCACAGGGTTTGGGATGACGACCAGCAACTCAACACGCCGTCTGTTGGAGAATGCCTTTATTTATGGTTTAAGGGCGAAAATATATCCTGGTCTTAACCTTCAATAACTCTAAACTTCCCGTTTCCTCTGCATTTTCAACACATTTCCATCCACGATCCCACCCTGTACTTACATGCTATGGCTATTATTATTCCAAGGTCCGGAAATCTACGTATCACAGCAGTCAGTTGTTGTCCAAGTTTGATGCATCGTCTGCTACGTGTCGCCACTGTCTCTTCAATCTTGTACTTTGTGAACACGTGCACTTCGCTTTCTTCCACTTGCAACGTGTAACTGTGTGCACGAAATATCGTAGTGACTTTTAGATATGTTAATGTGTGTGTGACCTAATACGAAACTATAACCTGTAAGTATTTTCCTTTATTTCTCTCATAAATTTACCTTTATATATATATAAATATATGAGCTCCTGCGTAGCCTAGTCGGTAGCGCGCTCGACTTCAGTGCGAGCTGTCCCGGGTTCGATTTCTGGTGGGGCTCACAAATGTCGGTGTTGACTCAGCATCGTGAGGACAATTGGGGAGCTGCTGTGAATAAAAGACAGTGGCGATCACAGTGAGAGCTTCGACTCTCCTCTCGCAACCCTTCTGGTCAGCGTGGGAGCAGTAGACCAACTTCTCCCTTCGGGGAGAGGCCTCATCCCCTCGTGAATTGAATATGGCTGTGATTTATACTTATTTATATTTATCTATATCTATATATATATATATATATATATATATATATATGTATATATATTAGGGTGGTAACCAGTTATATGGGAAAATTTCGAAATTTATTTTAACACAGTCTCACCCCCTAAATTTATTCCTTTTGGTTACTTAAGCATGCGTGCAAAATTTTATGGAAGTATTTTAATATTTAAAGGTCGCTCAACGCGCTCAAACTTATAGCTACCACCTTACTTAAGCATTATATGCGAAACTCAGCGTGTCCCTGGATCAGCCCAACTTTTTCTCTTTGCGGTACAATTTTCACACTTACAGTATATAACCTCCGGATGTATTCACGACGTATTGTAAAGTTTGGTGATGATATGTTTAGAGGTCTCATATATAGGGTGCGTGACGAGTATTATTACATTGGGCCCTTGTGATGTCATTTGACTTTCTCATTTTACTTGAGATTTTCTTCTCAAACCTAGCATTTATTACAATTATTTGACATTTGAAAACAAGATACAATGTGAAATACACTGTAGGAATCGTGAATACACTCTGGGAAAGTACTTCTATTAAGACCTTGGTCACTATTTCTGTTCTTTCTAAGGAGATCTCGCTGAGGGACGATGATCTCTCTTAGATGAGATTATTTTCTAGGAATACATTTTGGAGAGAATCGACGAAAAAGATCGAAACCTGTTACCTAGCAAATATTACCAACAGTCCAACATATAAAAGCCAGTACAGTATCGTCTATAACAGTATGTAAACTTCCTTCCAAGCGGCAAGTACTTACAAGATTTCTTCAATTGCATTCCGAAGAAAAATTAACAATTCAGGAAAGCGTACACTTAACAACCACTGAAATTCTCCCGTTTTGGGAAAAGGTTCGAATACCCACAAAGCATGATTATCACGTTATTGAAAATCTGAAAGGTTTACATAACGAGTGGCAAAAGCTGAAGAAAAATTGTACACGAAGAACTGAAACGCAAAAAACCAAGGAAAATGTTTTTGTGGACGCTCTTGATGACCTTCTCGATGTGGCTCATGCAGAAGCTCTTCAACTTATTAAAATACCAGAAGATCGCGAATTTTTACTGGCGCAGGAGGAGAAAGGCAGACGAGGAACGATGGCAGGGGTGGTACTTCCCGAAGGCTGTCGGTTACAAAGAAGACAAAGTTGTGTCGACCAGCCAACATCATTACACCAGAGCTGTCTTCAGCACTGGATCGTGCAAAAATCAGCGACAGAAATGCCACTCATGTTCTAACTGATGCAGCGGAAGCTTTGGGCCACAGCTCACGAGAAATCTGTGTTAATAGGGAATCTATTAGAAGAGCACGCAGAAAGAACCGCAAAAAAATCGCTAGTGAAAATTGTTCGTCTTTTTCATCTGGTGGTCCACTTACAGTACATTGGGATGAGAAGTTCTTACCTGCTCTCACTTCTAAGGAATCAGTTAATCGCATAGCGGTTCTCGTTTCTAAGAATGGTGACACGGAACTATTAGGAGTGCCTGCTATTCCAAATGGAAGTGGTGCCTCCCAGTCGGAAGCTGTTTTTAAATTGCTGGAGGATTGGAACTTAACAACACGTGTGCATTGCATGTGCTTTGACACAAAAGCATCTAACACGGGGTCACAAAATGGAGCTTGTACCCTGCTGGAACAGAAATGCAGAACGATCTGATCAGAGTCCCTTGCAGGCATTACATAATGGAACTAATTGTGGCGAGAGTGTTCGACATGGTTTTCGGTGCTTCAATGGGTCCACACATAAAACTCTTTCAACGGTTCTCTGAGGCATGGAACTCGATTGACAAGCTGAAGTTCGACACCGGAATCCAGGACGAAGTTGTCGCAGAGGTTTTGACCCCAGTAAAGTATGAACTGATATCTTTCTTCAAGCAGCAACTGACGCACTCTCAACCCAGAGATAATTACAGAGAACTTTTACAACTTGCTCTCATATTTCTTGGCGAAGTTCTTCCAGGAAGTATCATATTCTACTTTCCTGGAGCCTACCATCGTGCACGATGGATGGCGAAATTGGTTTATTGCCTGAAGATATATCTTTTCCCGTCACAGTTTCACCTTACGTCCCGTGAGCTGAACGGGCTTCGCGACTTCAACATATTTGTCGTCGCAGTGTATCGAAGGCATGGTATTCCTCTCTTCTTGCGCTTTCAGCTCCAAGGAATGACCAGAATCTCTCAAGACGCATTCATTCCTACAATAATAATAATGCAAAATTTGCAGAAGCAGCAATGCACAGTTTCTCGTGGCATCTGTGGTATTTGAGCGAACCACTTTTTGGTTTCAGTTTCTTTGATCCTGAAGTCCCCGCAGCAGTGAAGAAAGACATGGTTACAGCGTTATTTAGGGATGGAAGTGAAGAAGAAGAACTCGTGCGCTTAAGATATGAAGAGACCACGAATGATAAAAGCCCTAAGTGACTTCATTTCCAGGAAAACCAGAAAGATGTTTGAAGCACTGGAGATCTCCACGGATTTTTTATTAGAAAACCCTGAAACATAGGAAACGAACGATAAGTTCCTTCAGACTCGAAAGCGTGTGAAAGCTCTGCATGTTGTAAATGATCTGGCAGAACGAGGAATTGCACTGATTCGAAATTTCAATGGAAAACTGACCAATCAGGAAGATCAGTCCCAATTTCTTCTCCAAGTTGTAGAGCAGCACAGAAAAAAATTCCTTACCCCAAGTAAATTCATTCTCAGTCAAATCATTTTTGTTTGTTGTGTTGAATATACTTTCGCAAACTTAAATACTTAAAAAATACACATTCGTAAAACATAGATATTACTAAGAATGTTTCCAAACATATTTTCTAATTTCATTGTATTTATATGTGAATTTTCACATTTTAGTGATTGTAAGTGAATTTATGGATGCGTTGAGCGACCACTAAATATTGTGTAATTGTTTCAAAACTTTTGTAGTAAACATTTGAGATAAAGATAAATCAAATTTGACCCTGAGACCATTACAAATACAAAAGTGAATTTTCGTTGCCACTCTAATATATACATATATACATGTATGTGTGCGTGTGTGTGTGTGGGGGGGGGGGTTAATCTTGTATGGGACAAATAGGCTGTAAGTAAATTTCTTCCTTTTCATCTTAAGTTTACCTTAAATTGTTCTTCCGGCTTATAAGGAAACTTTCCAAGCCATGAGTATTGTGTTTATTTTACCTGTAATGAAATCAACTACATTTGTCTTGTTGCTGACCAGAAAACAAATTTGCTACCATGCTTCGAAAATGAGTTATGGCTACAAACACGAACTGCGCCAGAGCGCGGAAAAGTATTTTTTCTTGCAGAAAGAAATTTCACCAGAGTGCATTTTTCTTTTTTTCTTTTTCTAAATTCTTGATAACAGTATCAAACAAAAGTAGAATTATGTAGTGTTCATCGTTTAATTTTTATAAGATACGCAGTCGTTTAAATTTTCGAGATGGTCAAAGTTAGACTACAATATGTAGATTCACTGTGTACAACAGAAAGTGGATGGAATGTTATGAAACGTACAATTGTCGATACATGGTACAGTAATATATGTTAAGTGTGAGTTTTTCTTCGCTCATTGACCTTTCCAAAATTACAGGTCAAAATCCCAAATCGGGAAAATTCTACTTTTTGAATCGAATGTGGCCTCGTTTGAAAACAAGTTATGCATTTCTTTGGATAAGTACTCGTGTTATATATACTGTTATTTTTAAAAGAAAAACACAGCTTTCTGAAAAGGCTGATTATACTTTAATAACAAAAAGAAACTAAAGTACCACCTCTTTCTTCAGACTGCACTCTCAGAGTTGTAGAGTGCAGTCTGAAAAAGGAGGTGGTCGACTTCCGAAACTGGTACATTTTAGTTTCTTTTTGTTATAAAAGTATAATCAGCCTTGTCAGAAAGCTGTGTTTCTTTATTCAAGATGGATGCAAGGCCATACTGTCGTAATATCTATGCTATTTTATATTTGACATTGTTATAAAAAAAAAATTGTGAAAATGCACTCGGGTGCAATTCCTTGTTGCAAGATAACTACTTCTTCCGCTCTAGCGCAGTTCATGTTTGTAGATATAACTCCTTTTCAAAGCATGGGTGCAAATTCGTTTTCTGGTCAACAACAAGACAAATGTAGTTGAGTTCATTGCAGGTCGAATTAACGTATATACAGTGGACTCTCTGTAATTTGAACTTGGATAATTCGAACAGAAGTTTATTCATCTTGAAACAAATGTTAAAAATCATATGTAATTCGAATTTTTTAACCTTTAATTTGGATAATTCGAAGTCATATCATCATTAGTTCAACAGAAAAGGAAATATTCCTGAGTTCCAACGTCTCAAATATTTACTTCACTTTTTTTAAGTGATGACTAGATAGCAAACGAAAGAATGCAGCTTTAACTGGTTTACAGCTATCCACAGACAGCCGCAGAGAAAATCTTTGTTATGCAGCCTTCACCCTCTCCCAATCAAAGGAACTGTCCATCCCTTTTATGTGCAGATATACGTCCTTAAACATCCTATGCTTTTGTAAGAACTGATAGAATGGAAAGAACCTGATATTGAAGGTTACTAATTAGTTTTGTTTAAATAAAGAATTTAGGTCAAAAGATTTAAACTTTGACAAGGACATTAAAAGAAGAGATTACTACTATGAAAATTGGATGTTCATGTTTGATGCCAAAATGGGTTAAATGTTGTTGCATATTTTATATAAGATCAAGTTGAGAAGATTATTGTAGTTTTGCTAATTGTGATGATAATATGCATAACGAATTCTACGAAGGTAAAACAGATTGAATCTAATGATGTTAAGGAAATCTTGAAATGTGAATTTTGATGTATCAACAATGTCAACAACGAAAGATTTACATTCTGTCAAGAAGGTACCGGGAATTGGTCAATAAAACACAAAATATGCATTATTCATCCAAATTTATTGTATCGCCTTCAAAGTAGGCCCCTTCCGAAATAATACACTTATGCCAACGAATAATCCAATCATCAAAACATTTTTGAAACGCATTTTCCGGAATCGACTTCAGTACTCGCCGCGAATTCTCTTTGATCTCTTCTATCGACTGAAAATGGGTGCCTCGAAGTGGTAATTTGAGTTTTGGAAAGTGAAAAAAGTCGGCCGGAGCCAGATCAGGGGAATACGGTGGTTGTTCGATAAGATTTGCTGAGTTTTTGGCCAGAAATTCGTTCACAATGATAGCTTTGTGAGATGGTGCGTTATCGTGGTGCACAATCCATGAGTTTTCTTTCCACAAATCTGGTATTTTTCGACGAATTTGCTCTCTCAAACGCCGCATAACGCTCAGATAATATTCTTTATTTACTGTCTCACCTTTTGGCAAGAATTCCGAATGCACAGCACCGTGATAATCGAAAAAAAACTGTCAACATCACCTTCACTTTTGATCGACTTTGACGTGCTTTTTTCGGTTTCGGCTCAGTTGGAAGTTGGAAGGCGCCATTCCGAAGCTTGTTGACTGGTTTGTATGTCAAACTCGTAAACCCATGTCTCATTACCAGTTACAATGCCTTTTATGAATATGGGGTCGGAATTGACTCGTTCTAGAATGTCTTCAGCGACCCTTACACGATTGAGTTTTTGCAGAAAATTCAGGTCTTTCGGCACTAGTCGAGCGGCAACGCGTTTCATGAACAAATAATCGTTTAAAATGGTACGAATTGATTCGTGAGACACAGAAATTTCAGCGGCTCTCTCTC
>JAGDQP010020369.1:0-25629 GCA_022664845.1 Lepisma saccharinum | reverse complement strand
TGAGTTCCATACACAATATCAACTTTATGTTAATATATATTATTCACAACTTTATCCATATTTCCATGTTCACAATTCCAGTTCTATCCAAAAGTTAACATCTGCGTAATTAAAGGGTAATTATCCAGTCAATTTCTTTAGTTTTATCTATATTAGTCCCATTCCGTCAACTAATCGTTGAACACCTTCCCCAATTTCTTTGACATATCCTCTCTCCAACCAAAGACACCAGATGTTATTTTTAGATTCCAATATTTCTGATTTTACAAATTTACTAAATCCCAGATTTGTCAGGACTTGGTCAATATCTGTTGGTTTATCATACCTCGGTGCTATTACATTTGACTTCTTATCAATAACATTATCACTCCTTGACTCAACTTTAATTATCATCCTCTTCCATTTTATAACTTATGCTTGCCTCCGCTTCCCTCTTCTGATCAAGCTTACCGATACCCTGGTCCAGCTTTAATAAACAACTAGTAACTAAAGATTCGATGTACAGGCAGATTTGACTTGTACATGGTTCGCAAAATTGATCCATGTAACAATGACCTTCCTTTCTTAAAGTTGCCAGCCTTTCTCTGAATGTCTCTTGTAAAATTGTCTCCAAATCCGCCTTCATGTCTCCCCATTTTTCCTTGTTGCTATGTAATTTCACATCGTCTTCTCTGGCAATGGATTCGTGGGACACTGCATGCACAATTGTTTTAACTCATCCTCTAAAAGTCCTGTAAGTCCATACCTCATCCATTCAGTGAACTTCTCAATGTTTTCTTGAAACTGGTGAGTACTTATGATTTCTTCGTATCCTCTTTCACCTCATTTATCAATTCTTTACTCCATCTTTTATTATTATTCTTACTTTTACTTTTATTTTTAGTGTTACTACTCTGTTCAATATTTTCTGTCATTACTGTGAATTCATCTGTGTTATCTTATCTGGTATTTCACCTTTCAGCACTCTCGGGTTAACATGATCAATATGTGTTTCTGTCTGGTTTTCCTCCTTATATAGCTGATCATTAATTGCAACTAACTCTTTACTAGACTGAATAATGTCATCTTTTTCTTGATTAGTTTACGTCTGAGTAGTACACATTTGTTTGGTTATGGAACATATACAGTGTAGCTTATTATCGGTTTGTATAGAGCTTAGTATTGTACTGTCTGCTTTGCGTTATATCTTGTGTCTGTGTTTCTGCATGACATTGCAACACCTCATTTTATATTTCTATTTTGACGTATTCCTTTACATCATGTCTGCTTAGCCTTCTGATCTCCTCATTAGTTTTATGTGTTACTATTTGTAATTGTTCTATAAATAATGTGTACTGTTGTTTTATTAATTCTATTTGATGTATCCACCCTAAAACAGTATCAGTTTGTTTGGTCTCCATTATATTATCAGTGCTGTGCATGTTATTTATTTTATTTTCTATACTCGTAACACTGCGGTGCCTAATATTACTCCCATCTTCTGTGTTTTTTTTAGGTTACTCTCAGCCTGATTCTGTTGTACTGAATCTATGCTAACTTTACGATGTACACTGTTCTTATGATCTTTTACACTGTTTAGTTGTTTTTTCTCTACCAACATTTACGCCAGAAATGATTTTGAACTCCACAAAAATCAGTGCTTACCTTTCGCTGGACAAACTTTTGTAAAGTGTCTCAAACCACATGGATTGCATATTTTAGACGACTGAGTTACTGTAGATGATCTGATTTACTTAGATTCAATCGTGCTTTCATGAAATAGCTGAAGTAATCAGATAATGCTGTTACTTCTTTAGGACTTACCAAATTTTTGATACGTGTATATGTTACTGCATCTATACTTGTAAGTAAGAGAGCTACTTTGTACATTTTTTCAATTCATGCACTTCACAAAACAGGCGGCACCTTTCAAAATAGGTTTTTGTAGACTCATTTTTGCTTTCAAAAACATAAAAAGAAAGATAGTTACTAGCCATGATTATGCTCAATGAGTACTTTCTTAAATGTTTTCATACAGCTTCAAATTATTATTTAACTTTATACTAATGCCACGACTTAGTTCTTTTTCCGTTATCTCGTTCGCCAATGTTATTATTTTAAAAAGAAGAATAAAAGAAAGAATCAAAATGATAGAATCATAGAATTAGGAAGAAAATAGAGAGAACATACATGACGTCACATGAAGCCAAATTACGGTTCATCGGCAGCCATCTTGTGTGGCCCCATTGGAGTCCCTCTATACCGAGTACTGTGAGGATTGCCTTTTTCGATATGAGGCTGAGTGCACCTGAGAGAGGCAATACTCGGAAAAGAGGGTCTCTAAATATGGAGCCAGTTAATATGGCCGAAATGCCTCGTCCCTTCCGTCTCTTGGCTTCATTCCCTTCTCCAACAAAACTGCCTAAGGTTCTATCTATTTATATTCCTAACTCTATGTTTATCTTCCTTGTCAAGACAAAAACCATCGAGCTCTACATAAACTATACTGGAGTGACTACTTAATGTTGAAAGATAGACACCAGAGCAAATATTTAAGCTCGTTTGTCCACTTCCAGTCTAATCCGATATGGATTAAAATTTCAATTCTAACTCAGTTTTATACGCTTGACATCGCTATGTGTCCAGTTTTTTTATATGAGTCTTAATTCGTGAGTTATTCATGTAAGAGTATATCGTACTCTGCATACAATAGAAAATACTGCAAATAATATTTACGTTTTTTTGCAAAAATTAAGACATAAATTAAAAAACGAGCCACACAGCGATATCAAGCGTAAATAACTGAGTTAGAATCGAAAATTTGGTCCATATTGCTTTAGACAGGAAGTGGACAAACGAGATTAAGTTTCCTCTCCGTTCCCCTAGCTTCACATATTCATGAAATTTTCAATGGCTGCAGTCAGTCCAGTATCGTATTAATGCAGGTCGATGGACAAAAACAAAAAATAATTCTCATTTTGCTTTCAGTACAAAACAATGCTCAAAAAACCTTTTTGTTTAAAATGGAGTGCTAAACCACAAATTGTTAATTTCTTAATATTTCATTCATCTCATGGATATTACAATAAGGACATTCGTACATCTTAAAATCTATGAAACGTAAAGATGAGAGAACTAAGTACATTATTTAAAATTTTAATACTAGTATTCCTTGATAAATCTATAATAATATATCCCAGATATTTAGGACATTCGGAGTGTTGTATTTCTGTAGATTCTACAGTTACTGTATTTTTTTTTTTTTTTTTTTTTTGCCTCGGAGCCAAAACAAAGTAAACATATTTTAAAAATACTACTGTTTCTTGTAATTCATTACCGTACTATATTTTATATTCACTCATATATTTAACCTTCTGCCACGTGCAAGATAAAACTATGTACTACTGCTTTATAAATTATTTGCTCAACCCAGATTTTCATTTGAGAGAGGGGGTGGGAGTTAGATATTTTGGGCTACTAACCTTCAACCTAAAAGTTACTCTAACCATGTGACGAACGCATGGATTTCTTCATTTCTTTTTCTTACTCTTTGATAGCGTGTTATGAAGGTTATGTTTTGTTGAATTTAAAGGGCGAAAAAGAATAACATGTTAGCCAAGTTTCTTGTCCTACTGTTTATGTAGTATAAACAAATAATATTTCCATCTTGTTACCAAGCAAACTTACTATGAAAAGCTTGTTAAATAAAAATTTAAAAAATTCACGCTCTCTTCACGAAGTAAGGTAAGTAGCATGTTACATATTATCAACCTACCTCCCGAACTGAAATCGGGTGATCAGTCCCACGTTCAACCGTCTTTACCCCCCAAGGTGCTAGGAATACCAAGGGCACTCTGGTACTTAGTTTGGTACTCTGATACTCTGATAGGAAGCTAAGTGCACTTCAGAGTGCCAGACATGGGAACACTGGGAGAAAAGTCTCCAGTGTACTGGCCGGGATTTTAACCCAGGCCGCCTGATTCGTAGTTAGACGAACTATACTACCTGAGCCATGGCGCTTTCTTCACTAGAAAAAATAATTAACTTTTTTTACGTTTTTATACACATCTTATTTGATTTTTTTTTTAATTTTGAGCATTGACCTTTATCTAAAATCGGTACTGGACTGATCGATGCCAGGGATCGGAGGTATTGACTCTGTTAGGGTCCCTGTTAACTATTCTGTGAGCTTAAAATTTACATGGGTTACTGATTTACCTTTGGCGGGGCTCCTGGGTTACCACCCATTTAGCACTCCTCAATCCGTTTCTGCACCGACTTCGGCCGACAACAATAACGGAGCATTTGCGACATCGATTGATGTTATTGTCCGATATCGGTCAATATCGATTGGCCATCAATTTTACCGATATTGGAGATCGATGTCGATCGGTATCGGAGATCAATATTGATTGCTATCGGAAAGCTTCATATTTTAAATGAGAGAAGTTTACTGTTTTAATAAACGTAATTAAGTAAAATTTTACAATAGTTTTAGAAAAAAATGTGATCTTGATTAGATGCTGCTTTTATTCCATTACACACCCTTTTCTGTCGTCCTGAAACGCGTCACCGGGTCAATCACAGCAATACATTCCCAAGTAGCACATCCACGTCGGCCGATATTGCTATATTGAATTTTACGACATCGATCGATATCGTTCAACGATATAGGCCCTATATTGGATGGCAAACATCTTGGCCAATATCGGTCAACGATATTGTTCGATATCGGTCATCAACATCGACATTGCTCAATATCGGGTATCGACATCGCTCGATACCGGTCATTGACATTGTGAACATAATGCAATTCTGATTTTTTACTATTTTTTAAAAGGAATCCTACTTTTTATATAGGATCATCAACATAGACAAACCAACAAGAAATAGTAAAACACGTTAGAAATTGTAAAAGTTAATACTTATGTAAAGAATACAATTTTTCTGTAGCTAAAGTTACATCACTTCGTTGTGTTAATGAATTGTAATATTTGTCGGCCACTGCTAGTTTCTAAAATAATAATAATTTCGATATTGCGTTCATGCTAAAATTTGTAGTTCCGCTCCATTTTAATCATTTCACGTCTTTTCCGCTTTTAACTTTCTTTTTACTTTTTTTTTGCCATTAAGAGTACAATGGCCATGATTACAATGAAACAGCTTAAATCGAAAGAAATTATATAAAACAAATGTAAATGAAAATAAATTTAACTTATCCTCCTACTAAAGGGAAGCTCTCTTAACAAGCACATGGCCTCGAGAAACTATGCTACTTTCTACCGTACAAACGAAACAAAAGTGTAAAATGTCTCCCGGTTCTGGCGGTGTACAATAAGCAGAATAATAAATATTAATATAAATCTTGTTGGTTTGTCTATGTACTTACAGTGATTAAACAATACTCGGGAAAAACACAATGAACTTTAACACTTTATTTATGTCCTTCCCGTGAAAGGACGTTATTTCTGCACTTGAACATGCTTCAACGATGAACAACTTCGTCACCAAACAAAGACGGCCGTGTGTTGACAATAACATGAAGTTTTATATTTTATCCCCAGAGGGATATACCATCGCTTGAATAAACATCGGTTTGCCCATATGGACCGACATTGATCAATATACATATTGGTTACCGATATTGATCGATATGATTCCATTACGAATGCTCTACTTTTTAATTTTAATTTATTCATTATGAACAAAACGTTATGTAGAAAATCGATTTATTCTTTGCACAATACTTACTATAGTTTTAGAGAATAGGCAAATTAGTAATACCGATAATCGATGTCGGTCCCACAGCAATCGACGTACGCTCAAGCGGGGCCGCTCTCCCGCCCACATCATCGATGTAGGGTGATATGGGTCCCATGAGCGGCCAACGTGCATGTGCTACTGGGGTCGATATTAGCCGAGATGAATATGGGACGATTAAGAATTGAGATATCGACCGAGGTCCTTATCCGAGATCGATCAATAACGAATAGCAAACATTTTTGCCGATACTGGACGATTATCGGAGATCAATGTGGATATCGGATATCGATAACGATCGTTATCGGACAGAATCTTGTTCCTATATTAATCGCTATCCCAGTGCTTCAGTTGAAAATAAATAAGTACAAGGGACCCATGAAGATTAAATTATTTCATACGCTCTAGGCAATGTTCACTTTATATGCTTTCGTATTGTTTTTATGACTATCACTCAGACCCCGTGGTCTAGTAGTTAAGCGCGGACTTTCTTCCCAGCTGAGATCCACAAGTGCAACACTTAAGAACAAAACAGAAATGTTATTCGCACGTTCAGACCACGCTCTTCTCAATGACTTTGGGCAATGCCAAACGGTATCGCCTGTGATATTTCTCTAAACTTCGTAACTTCGATAAACTTAATTTTTATATGGGCCAGTCTAGTAACTTTGGACTTCGGCCAGTCACGATTTGCCTATAGCTGGTAAAATCCACACTCATGCCCCTGCCGGGACTGGAACCCGGGATCTTTGAGCCGATGGCCTAAACTTCGTATTTTAAACTTCCAAGCTTTCTCCCCCTTGTTACCTGGTTGAAATGCAACATGTTTCTTAAGTTTCAAAAATATCGAATTCAATGTCGAAATATCGTACCACGCCAGAGTCGATCGATGTTTCTTAGAACGGCCAACCTATGATCTATATCAGCCTTATTGGCCCAGTATTGGCCCTTTCCTTCTGCTGCTAGGAAAGTTTTACACCGGGTCGCCGGGTCTATGCTCGGGACCCGGAAAGAAGAACAGTTTTTATTCTTTCCTTATTATACACTGTTGTTTGATCTGTTTATTTCAGGGGTGACCGAATTTGAATTTTATTTAAGGTCTTTAGGCATCTAAGGCTCAGGCCAGGATTAGGGATGGACAGGAGTTGAGCCAGAGGTAATTTTCTCGAGTCGAATCACTGTTTTTCGGGTCGAGTTTCGAGTCGAGTCGAGTCAAGTTTGATATTTTGCTCGCCCGTGTGACTTGTTTTAGCTCGTTTTTAGTACAGGTAAAATAAGCCAAAAATAGACCCCAAAATGGAAAAATTCCTGCATTCATGAAACTTTGGTAATAAGTTACCTTAGACATGAGGTTCACAAAACCAAATAGTGCATAAAAATTCTAGGGGGGTGGTGTTTTTGGAGGGGGAAGGGAAAAAGTACTAGAATTCCATTGTTGCGTGAAATAGGCGTATGATGTGTCGGTTTATAGTTTTTTTTGGTACGCTGAATCGAATGAAAACATCATCAGGTCAAGAAAACCAACTACAATAGAAATTTACAGTGGAAAGGGAATTTAGAGGGGGCGATTATTTTGCATATTAGGTATATATATTTTGAAATATGTCTAATGCAGAGACTCTAATGTCAGAAATTCCGGAAAATCGTCATCTTCAATCAAATATGGCGGACAAATTATATATATAAACAGAACACCCAGGCCGAACTACTGGATCTAGAGAAACGAAATTTGGCGTAAATGTGTACCATCAAGAGTAGGTTACGAGAAAATTACGAAATTTGAAAAAAGTCGCCATCTTGAATCCAATAAAGCCGATTGAAATATATTTGTATATCTTAGATATGTATGTTTCTCGGCCATACTGGATCCAATATGGCGAGTCTTTTCAAATTTCAAAATTTCGTGGCAACTACACTTGATGACAAACTTTCATGCCAAGTTTCGTTTCTCTGGCTCCAGCGGTTCGGCCTGGGTGTTCTACTGTTCTTTATATACGAGTATATATATATGATTTGTCCGCCATACTGGATTGAAGATGACGATTTTCTCCAAATTTTGTAATTTTTCCGTAATTTACTTTTGATGATACATCAGCATATCAAATTTCGTTTGTCTAGCCTCAGTGGTTTGGACTGGGCATACTTTACATATGTAGGCTAGATGTTTTTTTCGCAATTTTTGATTCAAAAGGGCGACATTTTCAAAATTTTTATATAAATAACTTTGTAGGAAATTTACATTGCGAATCCTCTCAAATTTTTAATTAAAAAATGTTCTCTAAAACCTACAGGAATGGAGTTCTATGCTAAAATCTGTCTTTCAGCCGCCATTTTTCAAGTGCAAACAGAATCAAAGATATGGCGAATTGTGGGGTTGCTATGAGTGGTTGCATAACTTCCAGTAAATAAGTTTCAACCATACCAGAAAGATTCGTGTATTGAAGGGTAGATTAATGTGTTATCAATTCATACAACGTTGCACTCTCCATTTGTATTACCACACACACGTACGGAGTCATTTTGGTAAGACGTTGTTACTGAACCCACAAAATAGTATATTCTACTGTCTGTATTACTTTATCGTCTAATCTGTCGGCTACAACTCGTAGATTGTCCTGTTACCTTCTGCACCCTACAGTGGAAATGACATACGTTGTTTCAATGTTTGCACTACCACAAAACTGCAGTGATAGGTGAAGGGAAGTAAGGAGGTCTGAAGGACTTTTCACCGTGTTATCGTGAGTCCTAGAAACGTATGCTTAAGCTATGAACTAACAAAATAGTATGCAGATCAGGACGCATTCGAATAGAAAGGACAACAGAATTGGGAAACGAAGTTCCACGCAATCTTGTCCTCTTTGCACAAGCAACCACCACTTCGAAAACCTGCGGCGGACATTAAGGGTCCGTGCGACAAAGGCACAAAACAAGTATGTTTGCAATACAAGACACTCTGAACACTGACAAAGGAAACACTGGTCACTAGGTCAGTACGTACCACTTACCAAGTTCAAACCGAAGAGTACTCATCGTGACGATCCAACTGACGCATGTGGGTAGTCCATTGCATGAAGCGACATGTACTACAAGAGCTGCTGGAAGGAACGCCCACGAACAGCGATGCATGCCTCGCACCGACGACGTATGTTCGCATAGACGCGATCGAAAACGGCTGGCATGTCTCGGATTTCCTCAGCCGCAGCTGCAATGCGTGCCACGAGATCTTCCTCCGACTCTACCGGGGTCTCATACACCAACGTCTTCATGTGACCCCACAGAAAGAAATCCAGTGGCGTCAGGTCAGGTGAGCGTGGTGGCCATGCTCTTGGACCACCACGGCCAATCCATTGTCCAAAGGAAGTGTTTAAATGATCTAGGACAGCCCGTGTGAAGTGGGGAGGCGCACCGTCGTGTTGAAACCACATGTGCTGTCGGTTTTCAAGAGGAATGTCTTGTTGTAACTCCGGCAGTATCTCCTGTAAAAAGATTAAGTAGTTGGCACCGGTGAGACGTGCTGGGAGAAGATATGGTCCAATTAATCGTCCATTTATGATGCCTGCCCATACGTTCACACTGAATCGTCCCTGAAATGCGCGCTCTCGAACACCATGAGGATTTTCGACTGCCCACATCCCTATTAGCAAAATTCGTCGGGCGAAAGTTGGGCCAACCGCGAAATGGTTGGGATACGGTTGGCCCTACCCCGGCCCGACGAAGCTTGCTGATAGGGATGTGGCTATTATGACAGTTAAACACACCATCCCTAGAGAAGGTCGCCTCGTCAGTGAAGAGTACCAGTTGAAGAAATGCAGGATCTTCTGCACAGCGCTGAAGTATCCACTGACAGAAGTCTACACGTGGTGCAAAATCGGCTGGACCAAGACTTCGAAATCGCGCAATATGGTATGGATGCAAGTGTTCTTGGTGGAGAACCTTCCAAACAGTGGTACTGCTTCCCCTCAAGTCACATGCCATGCGTCGGGTGCTCGTCGAAGGATCCCGTTCCACTCGTCGAAGCACATCCTCTTCAAACTGCGGGTTCGTACGCGTCTCGGAGCACCACAGTCGATTCTGTTGACGGTGAATGTACCTCTCTCCCTAAGCCGACGTTCTAGTCTGGCAAAGATAGTACGTGACGGTACTCGACGATGTGGAAAGCGCTCGGCGTAAAGAAGACGCGCACGCCTTCCATGACGATGAGCTTCGCCATAAATTAATAGCATTTCTGCATACTCATCAAACGTGAACTCGGCCATTGCATTAAACTGCACGATCAGATCACGAGAGACTGTTCTCTGGCCTCGATCACAAAGCAAACTGTTGTACGGTGGAGAAGATTGTACTGATAGTTTTTTTTTCATTTGCTCAGTTTCCCGTGCTTTTATAGGCCAATTACCTAAAAGAAAAAATCGGCCGGGTATCATCATAGCAAATATTTTTTTCCCTTTATTTTGATTAATACAAATTTACTGGTACAAAAACAAGACAAAGGACGAGGACGAGGAGGGGTAGAACATAAAAGGAAAAGGACATAAACTACACTACAAACATAACAAAAACAAAAATAACAAGGGACTTGAGTATATGTTCCTATTCTAATCCTTTCCTATAGAAACCCTTTCCAAGATAACTACTTATACTAGGTTGTAATAAGTGTTGTGTAACTAAGTGTTGGCTATAATGGCTGTTATTATGAAATTTGTTTACAGGAACACAGCTTTTTATTTATTTATACTGTTCTTTATATATAATTGTGAATAGTATTTCAATGAGAGGTAAAGCATCCCTAGTGTGGATGGTGATGGTACCAATTTCCGGCAATTTCACCCGCTTGCGGCGCGACGGAGACTCAGAGTACTCAATGCCCCCGCCGTGACAGCTTATCCGACCGCAGGCTCTGCGCCCGAGTAAGTTCCATGATTGATTTATTGTTGATGAATTCTTCTTCAAAACAATGTGATAAAAATAAAATATTGAAATGAAATTGAAAATAAGTTTGAGAATTCAGAAAATAGAAGGTATCTCAGCATTTGTCTGGTGAGAATGACCTACACCAGTGAAACTTTCCGTCACGATGTTCGGTCGCAGTAGGATTCGGACACACATACCGCGTGGCAGGCAGACACACAAAGTGCTTCATTCATTTTGCATGTCACTCAATGACGTTCTCTATTAATGCAGATAGCGTATATCGCAAACACAAAAACCACATGCCTGTCTTGAATGATATGTGTGACTTTTTTCCATAGTATGTACTTAGGACAGTCTACTGTAAATGTGTTTTAGGTACACCCAGTAGAGTTGCAGAAATCCAAGAGTTTAGCTGCATGGTTTGAATGAATGCCAGTTGTTTTCCGAGCAACTCAGGGTGGTTTGGTAACAAACTTTGATTATTATGTAACAAGAATAGACTCCAGTCACATTTTGCACAATGATTCTCGGCTTAATACGGGACTACTAGTATCATTTGTTACTCACACAGATCAATAATAAGACTACGTTTTGTACTGCTTTTGCGTGTTTCACATGTACGTAGAACCCTCAGCAAACCAACTATCTTTCATGTGACATTTCAAAAACTTTATACACTTGCAACTTGTTTATTGGTAGTTATGCAACCACTCATAGCAACCCCACAATTCGCCATATCTTTGATTCTGTTTGCACTATTGAAGTGGCACAGACGAATTCTACTTTAATATTACATACTCTTTCCTTTCCAGCTCATTTTCACCGATCTTTATTTGCAAACATAAGCGGAAATCCCTCACTTCCTTTGAGGAATCCCTTGCGCAATTGTTCTGGAGTTTCGATTTTGATATTTTTGGATACAACGCATATGACTTCCTTTATGAAATTCCACGCCGCCTGTGTCACGGCCATTCGTCTTTGTGCTATAGCGTCTCAAAGTTCCGTGCCGCCAAATTTCCCACGCCCATAACTCGTAAAGGACGCCGCTTTGCGATTTGTGTCCATATAGTTTTTTGTTTGTTTTGATGTCTACTTTCAACTCCCAAACGCTGTCATAGGAATTACGGAACACCCTGTATATAGTATTACGATCCAAGCAATGTATATATACACCCGTAAGAGTATTGTATTATAAAATTTCACATCAGCGAAATCCCGGTGGTATATCCCTATATACTATTTATCGCTATTTCTAGCCCCATTTCCTATCCTACTACTAATCTATTCTAACAAACCTAGTCCTAACCTAATTCTATCTCAATCACTCTCACATTTACACTAGCGGGGAGGGGTCTTCTTTAGACGATCTGGATCCCGGCGACTGGAACACATCCTCCAGATCGGGGCTCTCCTGGGACGCATCTCCTCTTCTCAGCCTTCTCCACACTTCCACACTACACTTCACCACATTCACAACCGCACTTATTTTACATACATTCCGAATTTTATTTATTCGGCAATCCAGCGCCTCGGAGTTCCGATTGCCGTCCATACCATCGGTTGGCAACCAGGCGCTGTTGGCTTCTCAGGTTTCATATTTCTAGTTAACACACACACGCACGTCGCTTCGACTTTCGGTCGGCCGTAGGGGAATTAGTTTAGCAGATCACATCCGTAGGAATGATTTTAAGCCCACAATGTTTGTGTGTATCCTCAAGTTTTTATATTTCCCTCGCCGGCTTTCCCTTCGGTCGCCCCCTCTCACCCACATTCATTACTTTTACTACATACTATTAACAGTTTCCTGAGTTGTTTCTCCTTATGTGTTCCACCTTTGTCTATGCGTTTCTATGTATTTCATTTTCTCAAGGTGGGAGATTGCACTCGCCAACCGATCCAATGCCTCTCTTTTTGTTTCATCCCGCAAAATTTTTGTTATTGTTGTTGCTTGTAATTCTTTTCTTAATTCCACGATTCGGCATTTTTCTATCCCATCATCATTTTGTTGATTTATCCGGCACTCAAGGACCACGTGTTCTGGCGTTGAATTTACTCCACACTCACACTTCGGGGATGCGACTATGTTCAGCTCAAATAATTTCGTCTTGTATGACGCATGACCGCTAAGAAAATGGACCATACCATTACTCGGATTCCAGTTTCTCTATTCTAAACTTTCCTCGATGTTATTAATTAATCCAAATAATCTTCTAGATTTTATTGAATTTTCCCAATTGATTTGTCAATCTTTAACTATTGTTTCCTCTATATCCTCTTTAGTATTTCTGTTGTCCTTATGATATTTTGTTTTTTGTACCAATATTGCGCTGCTGCTTTTTTTGCTTCCAAGCTTAACGGTATTATTCCTAGTATTACGTTCAATGCATCACCTGGAGTGGTCCTATATGCTCCTCACATTCTCAATAGCATCGCACGCGGTGCTCTATCCAATTTATTAGCTAGTTTTTTTGGTCTTTTCTAATCTATGAGCCCAGATGCATGCTCCATAAGTGCCGATGGAGTTTATTATTTGATTGTGGTATAATTTTATGGTCTTTAACGGTAATTTAAATTTCGTATTAGCCAATGTTATCAGTTTGTTTCCTACTTTTAATAACTTCTGAGTTGTTGCCTCTATATGTTCATTGAAATTTAATTTATCATCGATTATTACCCCCAGATATCTAAAAGTCGTTACCCTTCATACATTCTTATTATCATATTTTATTGTGGGGTTTCTTCTTTATTTATTTTTGAAAATCATGTATTTTGTTTTCTCTACAAATATCTCTAATTTGTTTACGTCACACCATATTTTTAAATGATTTGTTATTGTTTTCGCTTTTTCTTCTATTTCCTTTCTCGAATTTCCTTCCGCCACTATAGCGACATCATCGGAATATGCTATAACAGAGTATGTTTCCTCAAGTTCACTCATCTTTTTGAGGCAAGGATCTATACATATGTCCCAGAAGATCGGTCCGCAGACCGATCCTTGTGAGCATCCTTTATTAAGGGTTCTGTCTAACCTTTCGCCTGGAGCTACAAAATTTACTTGTCTATCTCTGCAGTAGTCCCTGAGCACCTGGATCATCCATATGGTAAGTTTAGCTCTTTCATATTAATAAATAGCGCCGGCCACCATAAGTTGTCAAATGTTCCTTTTATGTCTACATAGATCGCTAGGCCGTATTTTCCCACTGTCTCTTTTATATCTGTACAAAACTTATTGATTGCATCCTGAGTTGACTTTTGGTTTCGGAATCCATATTGAATTTTGTCGTCTGCCAATCCTGGTCTATATCCTTGTAACTGATTTATGATTATTTTTCGAAGATTTTACTAATAACATTTAACAAACAAATCGGTCGGTAGGATCTATGTTCATTTTTGGTTTCTCAGGACCCTTTAGAAAGATCACTAAGTTAACTTCTTTCAATCTTTTCGGAAATTTTTTCTGTTTAATACATTCCGAGAATAGTCTGGCCAGATACGGTGTCCAAATGTCTTGTAGATTTCAGGTTTTATTAGGTCAGGTCCTGAAGCTTTTTTTTTATTTTTTAAGGTTCTTATCGTTTCTTCTACCTCTGTATTCTGAATTATTGGAGTTTCTTCTTCATTATCTTGCCTCTGGTTACAAATTTCAATCATTCTTTTTCTAATTTGTTGTTGTTCAATTGTCTCATTATTTTCATCATCTTGTGGAATTAGTTCTCTCATTAGTACCTCTGCAGAGTCCTTCCAATTGCTAGTTTTTGTGCCATCAGGTTTTTCAAGGGTCGAGATTGTTGTTGTGGACATTTTAGACATGCATATTTTGTATGGGTTTCCCCAGGGCTCCAAGGTTAAATTTGTGTTTACATAGTTATTCCATGTTTCAATTTTTCTTTGTTCTACTTTCTCTCTGTATGCCTCTTTTTCCTGCTGGTATTCTATTAATTTCCGTTGTCTCAAGTTTGGGTCCCTGGCCTTTTGATAGCTTTTCCTTTTTGCTCTTGTTATTCTCTTTAGTCTATCTAATTCCCCACACCAGAAGGGGGGAGTAATTTTCTTATTTTCTGGGTAGCAGCGCATTTTCTATCGCTCGGATCGTGGAATGTTCTATTTTGAGCGCCAATTCATCTAAATTTGCTCCTGCTGTTATTTGTGATAATTCTAGTTTTTTCTGAAATTTATTTTTATTAATTTTGTTAGCATTATATTTTAATGGTTCATTCTCTTCTGCTTCTGTGTTCTGTGCTGCCACCTCATATTTATATATATTTCTATTTCAAAGCGGATTGCATTATGGTCGCTACATCTATTTCCATCCATAATGTTCCATTTTTTTATATTTTCATTCAAATTTCTTGTCGATAGTGTAATATCAATGTTAGTTTCTGCCCCCGCTCTGTTGCTAAAAGTGGGGGTTTGTCCTTCTTTACTATGGATTACTAGGTTATTAGCTAATATTAATTCCTCTAGTAATTCTCCTCTTCTCCTGTCTCTAGTCTCTACCTGTTGCTACGTTGCTATGCCACAGCGGCGATTTAGCGTTGGCATCTGCAGTTATTATAATTTTGTGATTCTGATAATTATGTATAGTTGTTTCTAGTTTTTCTAGATACTGTTCAATTCCATGATGGTATTGGAAGTACTTTTTTTTTATTTTGGGGACCCGCATTCCACCCCTGCCTCTTTGTATTCTTAACACAAGTCAAGTTATGCACTTTCAGGGTCGTGCAGTACGATCCGTTTTGATCTTCTTGCCTTGGGCAGGCATGTCCCTAGAGATTCTTGGATTGCCGGAGTTCTAAGACTATATTCCATCAGTCTAAGACTTCTGGGGTTGCGGGACGGACTTTTGCCAGGCGTCCAGAATGTTCTCCTGGCCTTGTTTGCTGGACCTATTTTTATTTGCTTGGGAGTCAACCCTATCTACTATATCCTCAATTTTATTGTAAAAAACAGAAAAAAGATTAGATAATACATTTACACAAGTACAGACATCACATGGACAACACAGACGAGACAAACATAGACTTGAGCTTCTTCTTCTTTTCTTCTTATTCTCAATTCCTGTAAGTACAAAAGAAGGGAATTAGTTAGGTAAGATGCGCGTGGGTTTGATGTTAAAGCCACAAAGTTTTTTTCGCTATCCCTCCTTGGTATCCACTTCCCTTCTTCTGCCACTGGTTTTTATCGTAGTTCTCTGTAGATTGAAGTATCCTATCACTTCTTCTGTTCTCACATCTTGCACTATTATTCCTTCTTTCACATTCACTCATCCACACTCACACTTCTGCACTATCGCTTCCTTCTAGATTCCAAAAGTTAGCGTAATTATCGTTACCACTAATTTAGTTATACTTGCACATTTATTCTTAATTCCCCATCACCAAATAGTTTCACATTTATCACTTCACGAGCGTCTCTTGTTACGGATTCCGCCACAAGGCGCTCTTCTACCGGGTTCCGGCAGGATCATTTATTCATGTCCCTGCTGTTTTTTTTCATAAGTCCGATTCACTGTAGACGCGGTCGTCGCGGCCTCGCGAACGCGCACACACGCCAGTCAGTCGGGCCATCTTCCCTTGTATTGTTATTTGTTTTTCCTATGGTGGGTGGTCCACTCCATTTCTAAATTTCTTTTTATGATAGTTTGAAACTTTTTGAGTTAACTCTCTGAGGGCCGCCGCAAGTTCCGGGGTTCGCAGAACCTCCGCGACGGGCATTCCCTTCAAGAGTTCTCTTTCTTCCACCACAAGGTGCTCTGTCTCTCTCCAATGCAGATTTACATGTTCTGGCGTGGCCACCACTCCACATGTATGACATAGGTTATCTTCTACAATATTCATTGCATGTAACTTCTGACGAAAGGGGCCATGACCCGTCAGGAAGTGCATCAGCCCACCAGTAATATCCAAGTTTAGTTCCATCCGCTCTTCAATATCCGGAAAAATGGAGTAGTCTTCTTCCTTTTCCAGTTGTATTCCACAGTTCCTGCCACGCACTCTTTATAGTTAAGTTGGCTTCAGCTTTAGTCTCAGCTGGTCTATGTAGGATGTTAACGACTTTATCCTGAATTTCTTTTTTGATCCAGTACATGTCCCCCATCTTCTTAACCTGGAGATGTAGTGGGGGGACCGCCAGCGCGACCTGGAGTGCTCGACGGATGTCGTCCTATATGCGCCTGACAGACGTAAAAGTATTTGCCGTTGAGCTCTGTCTATAATCTGTTTTTGCCTTTTATTATCGAGTCTATGGCACCATACGCTAACCGCGTATCCCACTATTGCTCTTATGATGACATCATGGTAAATGCGTATTACTTTTATCGGTATTTTTAGATTGTTTACTGCTATATTAACTAATTTGTGTGAAATTTTTAATGCCTTATTTTTTGTTATACTTGTGTGCATTCTGAAATCAAGTTTCTCATCCAGAATTAGTCCTAAGTATTTTAGATACTTCTCTCGTTTAATTGTTTTACCATTTACTTTAATTATAGGTCCTCTATTGTAATTTAGTTTTCCTTTGAATAACACATATTTCGTTTTTTCGGAGGATATTGTTAATTTATTTGCTTTACACCATGATGTCATCATTTCTATTACCTCGTTTGCTTTTGTTTGAATATCCAATCGACTGTTTCCCTTGATCACCACTGCCAGGTCGTCCGCGTATCCCACCACCCTCTCTACCTGCTGCATTCCATTCAATACCTCCAAGCACGGCTGAAATACTAGGTCCCAAAAGATCGGACCCAGCATCGAGCCCTGTGGGCATTCTCTTGTAGGAGTCTTAACCGCAACTCCGTCCGCTGTATCTACTTCTAATTTTCGATCCTGAAAGTAATTTTGTATTAACTTCCATAGTTTGCTGTTGATTTTAAGCTTTCTTATTTCTTCTAACAATGAGGGCCACCATAAGTTGTCAAATGCCCCCATAATATCGAAGAAAATTCCAATTACATATTTGCAGGTTTCGTCTCGTAAAGCATATATGTTACTACACAATTCGTTGATAGCATCCTCTGTAGATTTTTTGGGGCGAAAGCCGTACTGTAATTTGCAGTTCTCCAGGTTATCTCTTTTTTAAATTTATTTTTATAGCCAATATTTTTTCAAAAATTTTGCTTACTGTATTCAAGAGGCATATAGGTCTATAAGATTTTGGATTAAGTTTATCTTTGTTCTCACTTTTCAAGAAGATTACCAAATTTGCTACCTTCCATGGTTTCGGAAAGATTGACTGTTCTATACATTCATTAAATAATCTGGTTAAATAAGGGGTCCATATATCTACATTATTTCTAAAAATTTCATTTTTTATCTGATCTGGTCCTGGGGCCTTCCGTAGTTTTAATTTCTTTAAAGCTTCCATCACCTGATCATTAGTCACAAGCAGATCATCGGGATTATCATTTTCATTGCTTGGGACTTCTTTGGCTTTATTCCTTATCCTTGTGTTGTCTTCATTGTCATCCTCTATTCGGTCGTCCGGAAATAACTTCTGATAAAACAATTCTATGGTGTCTTTCCAATTTGTGGTAAATTGTCCTGAATCGTCCTTGAGGGTATTCATAGCACTCTTTGTTTTAATCTTGGACATAATTATCTTATATGGCATGCCCCAGAGGTCTTGTAGATTTTCTTCAATAAACTTACTCCAGGTCTTCTTCTTAGTTTCTTTTAATTCCGTTTCAAATTGTTGCTTTATTCTCCTATACGTCTGTAATCTTGCTGATCTCAGTGCGTGATCCCCGGCTGCCCTGTAGCTCTTCCTGCTAGCTTTCATCTTCCTCTTCAATCTGTTCAAATTCTCCGTCCAAAAAGGCTTTCTTTTATCTGTCTGTTTTTTCTTAGGTGTTGAATTTTCTATTGCTCTCCAAATTGCTTCCTCAAGCTCCAGGGTGAGTTTTTGAAGGTCACAATTTCGGTTAATTTGTGGTAATACAAGATTATCTATGAATTTTTTCTTGTTTAATTTATTTATGTTATAGTTGAATTTACTATCCTCGTTGGATATTTCGTGATTTAATTTGTCTTCTTCGTCATTCACGTCAAAGCGGACGACGTTGTGGGAACTAGAAGTCGCGTGCTCGTCCACGGACCAGTTACATATACGATTACATATTGAAAGTACAGAGTGATTAAAAAAACGGGGAATTTTTAAGATTAAATAATTTCATGAAAAAAAAATATTTTGCGCATTTAATAGTAAAATTAATGCCATTTTAGAATACATTTATTTTTTGAAGATGACACCTTGCAGGTGAGCTCCTTCTCTACGCAAACATTCCTGCAGTCTCTTCGTTATATTGTTCATGGTTTGACGTAACATCTCAACTGGAATTTCGCCAATTACTGCTCGGATTTTGGCTTTCAATTCTTCCATTGTAGCAGGTCGACTAAGGAACACTTTGCTTTTAAGATGACCCCACAAAAAGAAATCACAAGCTGACAAATCAGGGGATCTGGGAGGCCATTGAATGTCACCATTTTTCGAAATTACACGTTCCCCAAACAATTGGCGTACAGCAGCCATCGATATTCGTGCTGTGTGGGACGTTGATCCATCTTGTTGCAACCAGGCTGTGTCAATAATGTGTGGAAATATCAGATATCTGTAGTTGTTGCACAACAAAGGTTACAAGCATGGTGACGTAACGATTCGATGTGACTGTAATCGCATGGCCATTCTCGTCTTCAAACAAATAAGGACCCATCACACCGTATGATGACATAGCACACCACACAGTAACTTTGTTGCTGTGCAATGGACGCTGGCGTAGCTCCAATGGATTGTCTTGTGCCCAATATCTAAAATTTTGTTTGTTAACAAATCCACTGAGGTGGAAATGGGCTTCGTCTGACATCCACAGTTTGTTAATAAACTCCTCGTCCTCGTTTATCTTTTGAAGCATTAATTCACAAAATTGTCGTCGCATAACATGATCGTTGGGTTTCAGTTCCTGGACGATCTGCAACTTGTATGGATGGAATTGCAAGTCCTGTACTAATATTCTTCTAACACTTGAACTATGCAACTGTAAAGATGCTGAGTGACGACGGATTGACCGACGTGGACTTCTTATGACAGCATCTCGAACAGCTTGGATATTATCTGGTGTACCAACGGTTCGCACACGACCTGGAGATTTCTTTTTCATTGCCGAACCAGTTTGCTCGAAATTACGTATCCATGTTTTAATTGAATGTGCTGATGGAACACGATCGTGGCGTCCTACGATGGACAATTTTGTGAATTAATGCTTCAGAAGATAAACGAGGACGAGGAGTTTATTAACAAACTGTATGTCAGACGAAGCCCATTTCCACCTCAGTGGATTTGTTAACAAACAAAATTCTAGATATTGGGCACAAGACAATCCATTGGAGCTACGCCAGCGTCCATTGCACAGCAACAAAGTTACTGTGTGGTGTGCTATGTCATCATACGGTGTGATGGGTCCTTATTTGTTTGAAGACGAGAATGGCCATGCGATTACAGTCACATCGAATCGTTACGTCACCATGCTTGTAACCTTTGTTGTGCAACAACTACAGATATCTGATATTTCCACACATTATTGACACAGCCTGGTTGCAACAAGATGGATCAACATCCCACACAGCACGAATATCGATGGCTGCTGTACGCCAATTGTTTGGGGAACGTGTAATTTCGAAAAATGGTGACATTCAATGGCCTCCCAGATCCCCTGATTTGTCAGCTTGTGATTTCTTTTTGTGGGGTCATCTTAAAAGCAAAGTGTTCCTTAGTCGACCTGCTACAATGGAAGAATTCAAAGCCAAAATCCGAGCAGCAATTGGCGAAATTCCAGTTGAGATATTACGTCAAACCATGAACAATGTAACGAAGAGACTGCAGGAATGTTTGCGTAGAGAAGGAGCTCACCTGCAAGGTGTCATCTTCAAAAAATAAATGAATTCTAAAATGGCATTATTTTTACTATTAAATGCGCTAAATATTTTTTCTTTCATGAAATTATTTATTTTTCAAAATTTCCCGTTTTTTTTAATCACCCTATACATACAGACGACCACCATTTTAAGATGTTTTGTTAGAATATAAACGCAAGACGTCCACTCGTCCATATATTGCCTTATTTCTACTAATTGGTAGTTTCTATTAAAGCACATGATCGCAGCTTTTGGTTGGTCTCCATAAGCAGCTATTCGCGTTGTCACAGGGAAATATGTTATTTTTCCCCTGTAGGAATAGGGTTTCTGCACACATAGTAAATCAATTTGGTGATGATCTACGAGTTTTCTCAGTTCAGACCCAACCAATGTAGATGGACCAATTTAGTTGGCCAGATGGAGTAGAGGAAAAGTGCTGGATTTTCATGTATCCGGACGGATAGCGGATAATTTTCGGATGTCGGCTAATATCCGGATAACGGGTAATATTCGGATGACGGATAAAATACAGATGGTTAAATGGATACCGGATAATTTGTCATCTGGTTGTCCGGAAATTTTGGCCATCCCAAGAAGACAGCCTAGAGACATTAATACTGTAGGATTTGGCTCGACTCGACTCGAAACTCGAGTTAATTTTGAGTCAAGTTGCCGAGTCGAGTTGAAAGACATCTCTTATTAGTCGAGTCGAGTTTAACGAAAACTGGCTCGTGTCCATCCCTAGCCAGTATAGAAGAGCGAAAAGGATTTGGGAAGGTGTCGGCCAGGGCTTAGGTTGAAGGTGCCATCCCGGCATTTGCTTGGTGTAACTGAGCAAAAACCGTGGAAAACCTCAGTCAAGATGGTCGGTAGCTGGGATCGAACCCACGACCTCCCGAATGCTACGCCAATGCTCTACCACTAAGTTACGGTGGCTTGGTAGGGATGACCGAGACAGGGATTTTACCCTCAGAGCACGAAAAATTCGACGCCGAAATGTTCGTAACGATAGTAATAGCATATGAAAATAGTCTGATATTACCAGAAAGAATAAAAATACCCCCACACCCCAAATAACCGCGTGCTGAGATAGTTGTGTGGTCAGTGTTCGATCATCGGGTTATCGGATTACAAAGTCAGCCTCTTCATTTGGGTCAAGATTGGGTCAATCGGATCAGGTTTCTGTCCGGGTCACAGGATCACCTATGTTAGTGTCAGAACGGGCCACCCCCGCTTTCAGCTCTGCTTGAGGTACAGTTAATTTTTTTCCCACTTATCTTCAGCTTCATTCGAACTTGGAACCTTGTGATATACCGTTCGTTGCTTTAGCCACTAGGCTACGGAGCCATTCTTCGTAAAAAAAAAAAGAAAAAAGGTCAATTATGCACTTCATCAACTCAGAATGTAGAGAGTATATTAAATACAGGATGCTTTAAGCATAGAGGGTCTGGATGTGTTATACATATCGAACACACACGTCACTCTTCCAAACGAGATCGGTCATTGTCGATTGATATCGCGATTTGACATCTTCACACAGTGATATTTTTCTTTAATTCGTATTTTAATCAGCGAAGTGTTTATTTTTCTTGCAATTTTCTGGTTGACTCACAACAAGTTTCTTGAGTTTCAGGAATAGCATTGAATGTCGAAATATCGTACCACGCCAATGTCAATGAATATTAATCTACAACGAAATGAATGGTAAATCGAACCATGAAGCAAACATCAAGATTTGGAGAGAAAAGTAGAACCTGTAACCAGCTTCAGGTATTTTGGTAGTATGTAAGGATATATGACATGTGAGAAAGAGATCAAGGCGAGAAAAACGATGGTGAATAAAAGGTTTACTACTACTACTACTAATAATAATAATGCCTTTTGCGAATAGATGAAGAAAGAGTTGAGAGAGAGAGATTAATTAACTGTTTTTATGAAGCACAAACGTGGACTCTACTAAAGAATAAATAAAGAAAATTGGAAGCTTTTGAAATGTGGACATGAAGAAGAATGAAAGAATCAGCTGGATACAGGAGATAAGAAATGCTGATAGGAGTAGATGAGAGACGAACAATACTGGAAAAAATAAACAAGAGAAAAAGAAACTGGTTTGGACATTAGCTGGGCAGAGATTGTATACTGAGGAATGCAACTAAAGGTGTAGGCGTAGTTGAGGGAAAGAGAGAAAGAAAAGACTAATCCAACTTCTTGGCATTATTAAGGAAGATAAATCGTGTGTTGAGATAAAAAGGAAAGCGCAAGATCGAGATGAATTGAGAGGACTTAGATTGCTTTGAAGGACCTGGCACTTTTGGCAGATGATGATGATCATGATGATTAGGACCCGGGAAGATAAAATGAAACTCAGAAACATGAAAGCAAAAATGTAGAAGGAAAAAATTCCAGGTTTCCGCCTCCAAATGAAACCCTGGCTGTAGGGCGAATGGATGATGGGAGAATTGGTGGAATGAAGAAAGTGCGAGGAAACGGGAGAACCTCGAGAAAACCCACGCACACGATGTTTGTCCACAACGAAGTCCACATTTCATGAGGAGGGATCGAACCGAGAACCCCTAGTACAAGAGGTGAGAACTTTGACATTGAGCCACTGTATCTGGAGTTCGCTAAATAAATAAATAAAATAACCCGGGACACAAACAGGATCAAACTGACATAGAATTACTCCTAGAAAAGGGGATGAACTAATTTTACTGGTACTTTGGCATTAATTCGTAAATGATTTTATCTATAATGTTTGTTTACGGAAAACATTGAGCATCTGCCAGCAAATGAAAAATAAAAGAAAATATTGTTAATTTCTTTCTGTGCCCTTCAACGCCTTTCTACTAATCTGGAATAGCAGGTTCATTGACGTAGACAGCATGTGTAAAAACATTTGACCAATTAGATGACGAGAATTGTAACACACACATCATGGCATATCGTGACACTGGCCACGTCAACACTTAATGTGATAAAAGTGACAGTTCAACTGTTCAAAGTACAAGAACTTTGATAGGATTTTTTTGCGAAGGTACATGTTAAAAGATCACAGTGACAACTGACAAGGAAAACATCTGGAATTGTTTTACAACAAGGAGGGAAATGCTGAGAGGAAGTGCAGACCGAGGTTGTCATGTGGTCTGAGGCGTTACGCCAGCGTCTCCAAGGTTGCGGGTTCAAATCCCGCCTGGGACATGGATGTTTGTGGGCTTCAACAAGCATTGTACAAATATGATCGTGAGGAACCGAGTCGAAGTCAACATTACTAAAATGGCCCTTACAAAATAAAGTTTGCTGGGAGGAATTGATGAATGCCGAAAGATCAAGAAATAATGGGTTTACACGGGTTGATGGGAATACTGCACAAAATCTCGATATGCTTGATTGAATTGTTATTAACATTCTAAACGAGCGGTTGAGATTTCAAGGACGGGGCCTACAATTTTTGGTAAACTGAACTCCGCACCAGTCCGTTCAACGGATCTCCGCGGGACTGAAACTCATGAGTGGAATAAAGACACTCGGAAACGTTGGAAGTGATAAAGTTGATTGAAATTGAGAAATTGTTTTCAGTCCGATACATGCAAGTTTTTCATCTGTTCTTCACAGCAGAATGAGTATCATACATTTTTGTAAAAAAAAAAGAAGAAGAAGAAGAAGAGGATGAAAGAAAACTACAATTATGAGAAATTTTGTTGTAAAAAACTCGTTTTGGAACGTTAACAATGTTGTGCGGCGGAAATAACAGCTCTTTCACGGAACCATTAACGGAAATGGGGGCGTTGCCTCCCCAGTCTTTTCAGAATGACTTTAAATATTTTATTCTAAATGATAGCCGACATCCGGAATAGCTTCCACCCTTAAAGTAATTGCCCCCCTCGGGCAATCCTCTCTCCTAAATCCACCCATGCACGGAACCAGTTGCATACGGCTACGGCGCTGACTTCACAATGAAAGAGAATAGCTGTCCCTTAATTCAAAAGATTTTCTTTGCTAGTAACCTAGGGCTAGCATGAAAAATATGTTTCTCCGTACGCAATTGCTCGTGCATACCTGTGAAATGGGTTACAAACTAGCCATGTTGCCTGAGACACTTCTTTCCGACCACAAGTGGTTCACAGTCCACAAATGGTGTTTTTCGAATAACAAAATGTTTCACAATTATAGTTTTACTTCATTTGATTCCTTTTCGGAGGCCTTAATAGCTTATACAGATGCTTATCAGAATAATGGAAACACCTGAACGAAAGTTCAACTTACCAGATTAATATGGTGTCGGGCAACCTTTCGCCTTCAGAACAGCCTTGATGCGACGTGGGATGGAGGCATAGAGGTCGTGAATGGTAGCAAGTGGAATATTACACCATTCCTCGTGCAGGGCATCGGCCAGTTCTGTGAGAGAGGATGGAGGTGGAAATCGTCGCCGGAGTGGTGTTTCCAAGATGGACCACAGATGTTCAATTATGTTGAGATCTGGGGATTGGGCGGGCCAGGGAAGGTGTTGAACTTCATCCCGATGTTCCTCAAACCACGCTGCAACAACTCCAGCTGTGTGAATGGGTGCATTATAATCCTGGAATATTTCGTCATTGTCCGGGAACAACATCCGGACCATAGGATGCAAGTGGTCTCCTAAAATTGCGACATAATCGTTGGCAGTGATGCGTCCGCGAAGTGTGACCACAGGACCCAATGAAAACCATGATATTGCGGCCCACAGCATCACCGTGCAGCCGCCATGTTTCACAGTTGGGCGGAGACACTGCAGATCATACGCTTCTTTGGGCGTTCTGCACACATAAACACGGCCCGTGGTTTGGAATAGGGTGAATGGTGACTCATCCGACCATACCACACGTTTCCAGTCGTCAACGGTTCAAGTTGCATGGTCGGGGCACCATTTGCGGCGTGCTAAAGCGTTCTGGTCCCTGATGAGAGGTTTGGCCCGTGCAACACGACCCCGTAAGTTCATGTCATGTAATTCGCGGCGGACTGTGATTGTCGAAACAGGTTGGGGGAGGTGCTGATTGAGTTCCTCCGTCACTTGCGCCGCAGTGGCACGACGGTT
>JAGDQP010020368.1:18887-33385 GCA_022664845.1 Lepisma saccharinum | reverse complement strand
TTCTAGATCCGAGAGTTCCTTTATGGCATGTCTTGATAAATAGTCTGGTACTACGTTGCAACGTCCGGCGACGTGCTTAATTTCGAAATCATACGGAGCTAGGCGTAAAGCCCAACGGATAAATTTTCCTCGGAGATGGGTGCATTTTCTTAGGTAGCATGTGGCGCACGAATCTGAATAAACTACAAACTTTATATAGGCTAAATATTGATGGAAGTGGGCTATTGCTTGCACTACACAAAGAGATTCCTTCTCAGGAATATTGTAATTTCTTTCTGGGTTTGATAATGTTCGAGAATAGTAGGCAATCACATGTTTAACTCCATCTTTAAACTGCATCAATGTTGCACCGATTCCGTTTTCAGCGGCATCAACGTGTAACTCTGTGGCTAATGTTGAGTCGTAAAATGCGAGCACTGGATGTTCGCATAATAATTTCTTTAGGGTGCTGAAGGCTTGTTTCTCTTCTTCACCGAATATAAATGGAGTGTTAGCTTTCGTGAGTTTAGTCAGTGGTTTAGCTACTGTAGAAATTTCTTTATAAACCGACGAAAAAAATTGACGGTTCCGAGAAAGGATCGTACATCTTTGACACATTTTGGGTATGGAATTTGAGTTATTGCTTCCACCTTTTCAGGGTCTGGTTGAAGTCCAGCCCGTCCTGCCAAAAATCCAAGCACTCTAGTGTTCTCGTGACATAGGCGACATTTTTCTGGGTTCAATTTAAGATTAGCTTCACGTAATTTTTGAAAAACTGTCTCAAGACGTTCTAACATTTGGGAGGATGAGTCAGCCCAAATTAGTAAATCGTCCATATATGCTGCCATGATTTTCCATTTTAAAGAACCGAAGATTAAATCCACTAAGTTCTGAAATATCGAGGGAGCCGTACTCAACCCAAAGGGGAGACAATTAAAAGCATAGACTCCAGAACTACAGACAAAAGCGGTTTTGTGCTGATCTTCTTTACGAATGGGAACGGCAAAATACGCGCTACGCAAGTCCAGCGTACTTACTAATTGCGTGTTTACTAAGCAATCCAACACGTCATCAACACGTGGCATTATATAGTTGGTTTTACGTATGAGCTTATTAATTCCTCTATAGTCATATACCAACCTATTTCCACCTTCTCTTTTGCTTACCACTAAGCAGGGAGCTGCGTACGGACTCTTAGAGGGGTGTATTTTACCGGCCTTTAGTAATTTCTGGACTTGTTCTTCAATTACCTCGCGTTCTCGTGCTGTTGTTCTATAAGGTGGATACGCGACTGGAATTTCTGATATTAATTCCAAAGGGAACTCATAGAGATGGGTGGTAGTCACTTCTGATAGGTCCCAGGCAAGAATATCTTTGTATTTCTGCTTTAAATCTACTACCTGCTTTCTTTCCTCGGTGGTGAGAGAAGATCCGATGTACAATTCCTTTTCTAAATCATGCTCTTTACTTGAGCTTCCCGGCTGAGGGGTGGGAGGAGCAGATAGTGAATCAGATGTCAGTGAGGAAAAATTTGAGCTGAAGGGAGGTGGAGGATCGTAGTCCACTACTTTAGATACTTCAAAAATCTTTCCTATAATTTCTCCCTTGGGAATTTTCACTGGGATGCTTTTGTAATTTAATACAGGAATTACATTCTCTGGGGAAGTACCGTCCACCAATGTAGGTAGAGTAAAACATCTATATTTGTACGTCAACCCTCCTGAGTTCTGTACTACAAAATTTTTTTGCGGAACTTCCTTCATTCGTATGCGTATCAGCTCTGCTGACGTCGGTAAGATCACAATCTCTACGTCACTACATACGTAACGTTTTCCGCAAGGAGGTTCCGGCTCTATTTGAGAAAGTTGTTGTAAAACTACTTCTGGTGTTTCTATTTCCTCAGTTTGCGTTTCTTGTGTATTAGACTGCACTTCCTGGTGTTGTTTCCGTACCTTGAACTTAGAAAATGAATGAGCAGCCTCATTCTGTCTATTTCTGGATTGATTCACGTTAAATTTCGCTCTGTTTTGACGACGCGTGACGTTGGGAGACCTAGAATAACTATAATCTCTTTGTGGTTTACTATATCTCTTACTACTAGAAGAATGTATTCTATTTTGAATCTGTATGTTAGTAGGTCGTAGTTTCCCTTTCCTTGTCAGATAACATACATCCGTTAGATTTAATCGTGTAGTTCCTTTAGAACTCGGACTCGGAAGTGGTTTTGCAAAGTTAATTCTTCTATAAAATTTTCCTCGACTGTCTTTCAGATTAAGACAATTCTCTCTTATTGTTGACACATATTTAGAAATGAAATCGTACCCAAGAATAACCGTATGGTCAGTAATGTGGGTAGGTAAGATGGCTACTTGTAACCACAGTCGTTTCGTGTTACCATGGTAGTCTGAGTGATAAAAAGCAACTTAACTACTGGTAAAGAATCTGTAGGATCTTTTCCCAATGCTTGTATCCTTACTTTACTTTTCATTCTTTTCCCTAAGTTGAAATTTGCTGGAAAAAGGGAAGAACTAACTATTGAAAGCATAGCTCCAGTATCTATTAAGCCTCGTACACGGTTGCCAAATATTTTCATTTGTACTTCCGGTAGTTGTCTTACAACATTTTCGTTTTTCTGTGCGGATCGGGTATCCGTTCGGTTATAATACACCTTTGCTGATGGATATGCAGGGATTGTTTTTGTAAACTTAGAAGTAGTACAATTCTCGTATTCTGAAACTCGAAGTGAGTTAGTGGGTCGTACTTTAGAGAAAGGAAGAAATTGTCTATCCGTTTTCTTAGGTAAAGAAGCGTATGCTTGTTTAGCCAAAATCGCGGACCTTTCCAATTTTAGCAAGATTTATATCGCTTGTGAGACATTTTGCGGTTCGGCGAGTATCAAATCTTTCACATATTTCGGTAGGATTGCTCTACGAATGTGAAAGATCAGTTCCGCATCTGAGATCGTAGGAAAAATTTCCTTCCATTCTTTTACGTATTTATACACAAATTCCTGGACAGATTCCGACGGTTTTTGTCTTCTCGAACGCAGATCACTTTGAAAGGTAATACGAAACACGTTTTCTGGGAAAGCTACACATACGTATGCTTTAAAGTCATCGTAACGAGTGAAACTATTCAAAGTAACGCTCCTACAATAAATCCAGGTTTCTGCTTTTTCCTTAAAACAGAGTAAGCAATACCGAATTTTCTCTGACTCGTTCCATTTATAAATATTCGCTACAACTTCAAATCTAGCTAAAAATCTAGTAATGGATTCCTCTTGGGATCAACCAAAAATTGGTAAATGAAGATTAGGAGATAGAATTGGAAAATTACTGCTTTCTGCTTCTGGTTTCTCAGAGTTCGGAGACTCAGCTTGTGGAGGTGTTATAGTTTCTGGTGGTTTGACCTGGTCATCTTGTGACTGTCTTTTTGGAGCTGGATTGTGATCATCCTGCTCTATGTCTTCCTGATGTCCTACTTCAGGAGCATCTTTGCTTTTGGTTGCGACCACTTGGAGTCGTTTTCGTGGGGCTGGCGTGGGGCGAGTTGGTAGTGGACCAACTTCGAACAAAGCCTCTATTTCTGGAATGTTTTTAACTATCGGTGATGTTGGTCTTGGTGACGTGGACAATGGGGTTACGTTACCCAAAGATGTTTGTACACCTTGTAATGAATCCTTTGCTAGTTGAGGTACCTGAAATCTCGGTACATCTTCGAAGATATCGTATATACGCGCAAAGAAATCAGGGTCCTCGTTCGTCGTACTAACCTGTTCCATTTCCTGTTCCAAATTTACTACTAAGTTCTGGTTATCCGCGGAAACTGGAGTGGATGTGTAGCGTGGCTGCACATCTCGAGGCTAATTTGGGTTGAGTAAAGTTTCATTCGCTCCTATCTCTAAAGAAGGTTGAAAACTATCCCAACAAGGCTCTTCATCCGAGGCAGGAAAATAATCAATTTCCACAATTTCATCATCCTCGATTTCTTGCTTAACGTTTGGAACCAATAAATAACTAGTGTCATCACCTTCTTGCACAGAAGGCCATACTGATGAGGTGCCACAGGTGGCAGCTGGGGCAGAAAAAGTAGCTAACACGTTGAGTGCTTGCGCGATTTTACAAGCGTGGGGAGTTGCAAGTCTAGAGGGATCGATATCAATACCGTAATTCAGATACTCAGTCTGCCTACATTGTAAACACAGAAGTCTCGCTATTTTTTCTAACTTCTTTTGAGTTAGTTTGCGTTCCCCGAACAAAGGCATCTTGACACAAGTTCAGTTTACACAACCAATACACCAATAGAAAACCATTCACTAAGAGAAATACGTCTTACGTACTAACATGCGAAAAAGAAACATAACATCATAACATTTTCATGAAACTCACTTTTCCATTTCTTAAAAGAAATCAAAAAAGAGAAAAAAATATTTTGTTGTTGCAGCTGTTTGCATTTCAAATTTTTTACCACTAATCAGTGGAATATTGGATATTTCAAGCCTGATTTTACCCAGCGCAAACTACACCATATCTTGTGGCATCATTTTTAACTCTAGGAGCGATACCAAGTATGCGGGCGTTATAGAGCAACCTTTTCAGGTTTCAGGGGTCTCAGATGTAGATTAATTTAGGTACGTTGACTTACTCGGGCGTGGTCATTCTGCAGCAATGTGCTTCAAGGCAAACAACAAATAATTAACATTCAAATAACAAGTTTATTTACATAATAAAGCAAATATAAAAATGGGGTTTGATACAACAAAATTAATTACATCTTAGAATAATTCACTTGAAAACTTTAGAAATTAAATCTACATCGTTTTGATATAACTAAGCAAAACAACGACAGGCTGTCCTATTTATTTCAGATAACTGAATTTCATTTACAATGCAACTGGTTCAATTAATTATCTAATATCGAAGTTTCAACTTCTTCCTGAAGAAGACCTTGGATGGTTGCACGAAAACATGAAAATAGGACATGTTACAACTCTGGGGATAAAGTATGTTTCATCTACTGGAAATTCTAAGTTCTAAGATAAACTTTACTAACCTGATAGATTAGTTGAGAATTCTAAGTTCACGTATAGATGTCGACTAACAACTCACTCTCCGTCTCCTGGGGTGATATTCCTTATAAAATTCACGACCTTAGACCTTATATAGGAGGCCTCGCGTTAACGCCCGGGAAGGCTTACTTCCACAATCTCGACGTTTCACCATGAACACGTAGCCTTCCCGCAAATATCACACGATGCCATATTTGGTAAAAAAGATAGGAATTGAGTAGAGGATGTTTTCGGGTGTTGAGTAACTGTTACTACGCATCACTTGACCACAAACTCTCCTTGAGAATGTCTGTTTTGATCTTATCTAGCCCGTCCTATGATATTGTCTTCCTCTGCTTGTCCATACTCATCCTTCCTGAATTGCGTAAAACAGGACTTTTCATATTTAATCTCTACCACATTCATGACAAGCTTCCTTGACAGCTAACAACTGACCTTGCTAAGTTGCTGTCATATTTCCGAATTTCGACGTTGCTAAGCAGGGAATCGACAAATATTCTTTCAACAGGCTTTATACTATTTCTCTTGTATTTTAACGTTACTCAAACTAGGAGTCTCGCTCCAATCGTGGGTCAAAACTTAAGGTGAAGCAAAATCTAGGATAGGGTGGGTAAGACGTAATCCTATTTCGCCACAATATAGCCGTTGTGCGTTTTGTGACTCTGAATACTGATTCATATTGAAATGCCAATGTTGAACCTTTTAGCACTGCTTACTAGATTGATACTTTTTTATCTTTTAATATATGAAAGAAGCTTGTTGGATATTTCTGGTTAGGTCAAATTAAGCTGGATTACCAGTTTCATTTTCGGAGCAAGTTACTACAATTTGAGAAGCAAGAAAAATCGTTTCGGATAAAGGTGTCCCCTGTGTAATATCCACGTGAATGTCACATGGGGGATGTGGAGGTAGTGACATATTCTCGACCCATTGAACGAAGTGATGTGGGATGGTCCGTCCCACGGCCGACCGTCTTTAACTTCCAAAATTCTCAGGAATACCAAGGACATTCTAGTACTCAATATGATAGGAGGCTGAGTGCACCTCAGAGCACCAGGCAAGGGAACACTGCGAGAAAATTCTTCAGTGTTCTGACCAGGATTGAGCCCGATTCGCAGTCAAACGTGCTACCGCCTGGGCCATGAAAACTCGCAGTTCATTTTGGGAAACAACGGAATTCATTATTTTTTTTCAAATTTCACATTTGCATAGATGTAGTAAACCAACTTAATACGTAATGCAATATAAAACCACGCGAATGTCAATCACAGATACGAGTTAATGCCAAGTAAGCTATAGCGAGCGAAGGTGGGTTAGTTAAAGTCAGGTTAGATTCTCCTGTTCTTCATTCCGTCCGTGATTTTGCTTTCTTATTTAGCGTTGTCTGCATTTATTGCTCGTTCTATCAGCTTATCCCACAAGAAATGTCGTATTTTTACATCGTGAGCAAAGGAACGATAATTTACCTGGAACATTACCATTAGTCAGGAAAATATTCTTCATCGGACTCCACAACACTCTGCCATCTGGTAACCAGATATTGAATCCCTCGCTGAAAGAAGTTTCAGGTTTTGGAGGCAAAAACCTAGATCACTGTTCGTCATACGTCATCCTCATCTTGCAGAGTTTTCCCGGAAAGGTCGTCTATCTTCTCGTCGCTTATCGGTGAGGCTGGTGTCCCCAGACCGAACCCGCTGGAACCACCTCTGGCACTTTTGCACATCCACAGCACCCTGACCGTGTACAGCATTGATGTTTCGTACCACTGCGCTAACTAGTTGTTCCTAATGAAATTCATACAGTATGACATGCTGCAAAATCCACACTTCCAAAACGTGGATTAGACCGTTCTCCTTCTGCACACTGCTACCGAGCCGCCGTAGCTTAGTGGTAGAGCGTTGGCGTAGCATTCGGAAGGTCGTGAGTTCGATCTCAGTGGCCGACTATCCTGACGCAGTTTTTTTCCAGTGTTTTTCCTTAGTAACACCAGGCAAATGCCTGGTTGGCACATTCAACATAGGCCCCGGCCTTTCCGAATCTTTTCTCCTTCCCTATTTTGGACTTAGCCTTTCATGCCTAAAGGCCATAAATACGATTCAATTCTACACACGTCTGCACAATCAAGTACCCTATATGACTGAGCTATTGCACGTGCCATCTACTTCACTATTCGCTTGTCAGATGACGTCATTGCAGCGGTCATCGCACGTACGACAATACTTATGAGATAACTCAGTACTTGTGTGTATACTGCATTTGGAAATTCGAGTTGCTTCTTTCCAGAGAGTTTTTGAAAGCTATTTCTCGGAATGGAAACTGTGACCTTAGGTAAGATTTGAAGAACCTCAGATTTCGGAGGGACCGAGCGATGTTGCTTAATACACAGTTAAGATGTAATATCATTAATGAATTTAACGCTTCAAACCGTTGCCGACCCCACACAAGTAGATTGATCGCAAAACGCACGATTTATTTTCCAGGGGTCGCAAACGCAGGATATTCGGTAGGATCAAAAGTTGCACGATCGCAAAACGCACCAACTCATATACTGACAACAACAAAAACGGTAAGAAGTAAAGGTCTTGTTGGTAGATACAATACTTACGAAACCGTCATCCCAGTGGACGATTCGCAAAAGGACTGATACGGGGTTTAGGAAAAGTCAATCTAGAGTAGAGCTTTATTTAAAGATGAAGATAGGTACGATGATCATAATTTTATTTCGAAAGGGCAATTCAACAGTATTACAGAGACTTTAATATCTAAGTGTTAAACAGTAACACACTTACAGAACGAGAGAAGTTCGTGAGCAAGGTTTGAGAAACGAACACTAGTGGTCAAGGGCTCCGATCCCGAGGGGGCTTTGGGGGTCCTGGCCCCCCAAAGTTGAAGTGAGCTTCCCTAATAGGGGGAGTTCAAATGATAAGGTGAAGTCGGTTCTTCTATTTCTACAGTACATGGTCAATCGTTTTCCCTTTCTACTAAGCTTATCTCCCTTTGGCAAATCTATTTCATTGATAAATTCCTCCCTGAAACTCGTGTGCTATAGTACTTATATAAATTACATAACGTATAATCCCCCTCTCCTGGCTAAAGCAATTAATTCATGCATTGCTTGTGTTGTTTCTAGAGTTTCGTGCATAACATCGATAAAGACCATTTAGTAAGAAAAGAAATAATGAAAGAAAAAAAACTTATTTTCTGCCGTTTAACGCTCGGAACGCCAAGATCGGGTCATAAATGACCCATACAGTCAAAATATTATTTTTGTCCATTGGTCATTAAATGGAAGAGTGAAATTCCGTGTATTCTTCACGTGCGTGTTCAAAGATCTCATGGTAGAAAATGAAGAGAAAACCATGTAATTATTGTGTAATAATTTAAGAAAATCAAGCATGAGTCAATTTGACCCAATCTTGGCGTTTTATGTGACTATTTTTAAATGTTATTTTATTTTAAAATAACGAGTTGTTGTCGGTTCTAATGATCACACGTTTCTTTACAAACGACCTACACTTCATATTTCTCAATGAAGAAGCCAAGAAGCGTGATTTTGCTGCTTGTGTAATGGTAAAGACAAGTACTCCGCATACTGTCAGCAATGCAATCGTTTCTTTTGCAAGAATCAGAATACAACAGATACGGTGTGTTTTACATGTGAGAGTGAGAGACTAAGGTAGTTTCATTCTGGAAATTTTATATGTAGTACTCTATATGTGGAAATAAGTAAGATACTCATGGTACCTTCATTTTTGTGCATCCAGGAAAAAGGTTACAAGGTTAATATGATGTATTAATTTTTCTGTATTTTTCATTATTTTGTAGTATCTACTTAAAAAAATAAAATACAATACAATGAATACACCCATACTCTAAAATACATTGATTTTGAACAAGTATTTTACTTGATACCAAAAATATACATGGGCCTAAAATGACTCATCTTGGCGTTCCTTGAGATGAAATTATCTTAGCGTTCCGAGGGTTAAGGATCATTCATCGTGATTTTGTCATATACAAACATAATTTAAAAGAAAGAAAAAATATACAAGAAAAGTAAGAGACAAGAAGAACCTACACAAAATTAGGAATAGACTTGCACTAGAAAATATATCCGTCAAACTGCTGTTTGGATGCAATTATTTTTTACCGTTAATACCGTAATTTTGAGTTTCTAATACAACATATAAATAGGGAAACTATATTCAGCGGGTAAGAAACGTATTTGCGCAAGTTCAACAAAGAGGAAAAATAGACTGTATCACACGGAAAACACGGACCATTTCAAAATCTCTTGCCTTTTTATGATAATTTGGATGCCTTCGATAGAATACTATAGAACTAACTACCACTCGATACACCTGTAAGGTAACATGCAACGAGAGAGTGAGGACTAAGTAAATTCATCACAAAAAAAAATGTATTTGGACAACCCAATACTACTCTCGAAATAAGCGTTCTAAGTATCCTTTTGTGTACAAGAGTCTACGTAGTGTATTGAAACAATCCACACTGCGTCAGGAAAGCCAAGCTTGTTTGTAAGCTATGCTTTACCGTTGGATACATGATGAAAAAACATAAAACAGAACAATTGTTGCGGAATAGAATCCATTCTGGCCAACCAAGAAAACTAACTGCGCGGGATGAAACCTACATTCTTCATTCTGTGAACAGAACTGGAAGAATTAGTGCTAAAGAATTGGCTACTTCACTCGCCTAGGATATGTAAGTTACTGTTATACCACAAATAATTCAAAATTCATTGAACAAATTGTGATTTAGAAGATGTGCATCCAGAAATATGAATACTGGCCACTCCATTAGTAATTACGCAACCCCGAATCATAACAGACCCTTTAACCATTTTTACCAATTGAAGCAATGTTCTGCTTTCTGAAAGCTTCATTCTTCTTTCCCCACACGTCCTGATATCCATCACTACAATACAAGCTTATTTTCGTCTCATCCTAGAAAAAAAAATATTTTTCGAAAGTTCCAGGCAATTATATAAATATTTTTTGGTAAATTAAAACTTGTTGTTTCTACTTTCTTCATATATGTATGTTTTGTTTCTGGC
Organism: Lepisma saccharinum; assembly: GCA_022664845.1. Classification (NCBI taxonomy): domain Eukaryota; kingdom Metazoa; phylum Arthropoda; class Insecta; order Zygentoma; family Lepismatidae; genus Lepisma; species Lepisma saccharinum. The sequence goes on along the minus strand of JAGDQP010020368.1, from coordinate 23,261 downwards.
TACACATCTTCCGAATCCCAATTTTTTAATTCACATCTACACATCTATAACATTAACTTGCATATCCTAGGCAAGTGAAGTAGTCAAATCTTTATCACTAATTCTTTGAGTTTTGTTCACAGAATAAAGAATGAAGGTTTCATTCCGGGCAGTTAGTTTCCTTAGTTGACCAGAACGAATCCCCAATTCCAACGCCAGAGCATGGCTTTCCAACAAGCTTGGCTAAGGCTCAGTACTTTTTATCTTCCGCATGTAATTTGAAATTAAAGTGAGCATTTCCAATGTTGTTCAACTCACTTTGTTCCCCATGCTGCTTCTTTATGCTTGACACGGTGTGGATTGCTTCAATACACCACGCAGAGTGCTTTTGTACACAATAGGGTACCCGTACCTAAAACATTTTTTCGAGAGTAGTATGGGGTTGCCCAAATATACTTTTGCGATAAATTTACGTAGTTGTCACTCTTCCGTTGCCTGTTGCCTTACAGGTGTGTTGAGTAGTAATTATTTCTATAACATTCTATCTAAGGTATCCAAATTATGATAAAAGGGCAAGAGATTTCGAAATGGGTCACGTTTTGCGTGCGATAAGTCTGGTTTCCCTCTTTGTTCAACTTGTTCAAATACATTTTTTATCTCACTGTATGTGAGACAAAAGCTTCTTGAACCATGCCTGTCGAGATCGGGAACTGAGAATTAAAAGAAAAACAATATTTGTCCAATAAAGCAGTAGCGCTGCGAAAGGGTAAGCCGGGCAGAAAGTTAACCAGATTTGGAAAAGCTGAATAACTCCATTGCGTAGACTAACTTCAGTTTCTGTTATTTTCTATTAACAGCAGAAACTTTGTTCTTATTAGTTAGAACATAATATGCTCTAGTGATTTTTTTTTAACGTTATACAAACATAGTTAAATTCTGTAATAGCTGGGCCTGGGGAAGCCTTCATAATGACCATATGTATACTATTGTAAGTGTTTGTTTTATGAATATACAATAGTTGGCAAAACCTGAATTGAATTTGTATCATATGTGCCTTCTTAGACCCTTATCTGGCAACAAAAAATATCTTAATGCCGCTTCCCCCCCCCCCCCAAAGCTACACAGAAATCGGCGCCCTTGCTAGTAGCAAATAACAAAGGCAAAGTTACTTTAGGATAATCATTCCTAAATTCGAAGCGTTACTTATTTCTCCACAAACTGCCTGATTCATCTAGTTTATTTCCAATAAGTAGCATTTATGCATACTTAAAAATGAAAAGAGAAAATTAGAAAAATGACAAAATACATTTAATGTAAATCATCATAGCATAGTCCATCATCCAGTTGAGAGGAGGTCCTTAAAACGCAACTTTACAGGGAGTTAGAGTAAGGCCTATGGATTTTGAAACAGATTGTTGCAAATCGTAGGAGGATAGCAATTTCCAAGATGGCGGCCAAAATCCAAAATGGCAGCTGCACATCTTCACAAATACAAAACTGGTCATTATTTTTACACATTTATAGCAATACTGCAGAAAATTCCACTCTATTGAAACTTGTAGGATAGTTCATAGAGAAGCTGCAGAAATAGGGACCATATAAGTCCGCTCAGTCCGTCCGTCTGTCTGTCCGTTCTTCTGTCCATGTGCAGAAACTGAAGCTGAAGAACCACAAGGTGTGGAGAGGTGTTTTAGGTGTTCTTGAAAAAGTTTTGGCTAGATTAGCTCAAAGCCGCCAGAATCGCCTTGATTGATGTTGGGGTTCAGTGTTGCCAACCCATTTTATTTTTTCTAAAAATGCAACTGTTCAAAATAATTCCATTGTAAGACCTGCTTGGTATACTCAACTTGCCAGTGTTGCCAACCTATTTTCTATAAAGTGTTTTTCTTAATTGTTTCTATTACCTTGGACATTGGAGCACCAAACTTGTCATAAATATTATTTGATATAATTAAAACATACTGTTGGTGTCCCCGTTCCCAATCACCGCGTTTTCAATGTAGCCAACCCGTTTTCAAAACAATATCTTATGAACCCCAAGCTGTAGTTACGTAGTTACGGTGTCGTTAGATAGGTCTTGCATTGACCAACTGATAGGCCCCGGGACCGTCATGATCAGACACAGCAATAGTCAGTGTTACCAACCTATTTTATAAAAATGAATCCTTGTTAACCTGAAATGCTATAAACCTAAACGCTCTACACCTATACATTTTCACAATTATCAGTCTTTTATATATTAAGAGATACCGTACAGAAAATGCCACTCTCTTCAAACTTCATCTAATAAAATGTTCTCTCCAGTGCTGGACATAGGATTCTCCAGGCTGACTTTCAATATATCATGTTTGTTTATAAGTTATCAAGTTAGGTACAGAAACTTATAATAAAACTCCGTGAAGGTATCCAAATCCATTTGACATCTTAATACTAGTAATTTGTTAGTATTAAAAAGACTGTTGAACAGCTGGTTTTTTAAATTGTATATTTAGCACATATTTTATCTTCGTATATGTTTTCAAATCAGAATCAAAACTTTGTTTGTCGTAGTAACCGTTAAATAGCATATTTCTAAACTTGCATTGAGAATCACCTCTACAGTTTAAAACCTTTTTCTACGTTTTTATCACGGTTAATCTTCTATTATGAGAAAACAACAATTGTTCTTCAGAGTCCATATTAAAAACGTGTTATTGTTCGAGAAACATTTTAATCTTAGTCTTTAAATGAACGGCTATTTTTCAAAACCTTGTCCTATGATCCACTTCCACTTCTTGATTAAATCTTGATTTTTCATCCACAAAATTATCTTTACTCGATTATATTAAATCATTCTTCTTCTCTATCTGTTCCTCATCTTCTTACCATGTTTACAATATTTTTAAACATTTTCATATTTGTTAATAAATGCATGCATAAATAATCATATCTTCTTTCAGGCAGTAGAGTCTTCCTGATACGCGTATTAGCAATGTCCTCTCCATCTAACCGTGTTTAATCTCTCTTCACCATACTGCTATGACATCTGCTCTTCAACATCAAATTCCAGTTTAGCCTTACTCTTGTTAAAACTTCCTGACTCCTGAAATTATTTTCTCCTGACTCCATTTTTTTCATTTTTTTCTTCTGTTGTTTTCAGCAGAACTTTCTCATTCTTGACTTTATTTACTCACTACTTTCTTCCTTTAACTTTTTTTTATCATGAATACTCTGTGAAATCATGCATTTCTTGATCTGTCTTAACAATCATATCTGAAAACTTATCTTCCTTTATCGATCAATATTTTACATTTGGGATCTTGGTTTTCGTTTCAATTAATGAAAGCGTGGTAATCTGATTCTATTCAATTTGATGTATTGTTGTCTCCATTTCTTTTATTTTATCATGCTCTTGTTTAAATCCTTTGAACTGTACATTCTGTAATGAAAGCTGAACATTATTTTGATTTTCATTTGAATATTTCTGTTCTGCTGTAGCATTCTATGCCTCCATCCTCGTCAAATCAGGTTTATTTAGAATTGTATATAGTATTGTATTCGTGCTCACAAGAAACTCTTATCAACTGTACTTGTGTTTCAAACATACAATAAATATTTACTTTGCCGTTAATTTAGATGTGTGTGCTTCACAGAGTTCTAAACAATGAATTAAAAATAAATTTTCCCTAAGCTTTTAATAATGTGGTAATCCACCATATTCTGTATGTTCTAATCCGAACAAAAACACCAGAGGTGCAAAAAGTGGAGCCAAGTTCTTTAGCCCTAAAAAGGTGTGAAATGGGAGACGGATGAGCCAAGTTCCTTGGTGACAGCATGTAACAGGAACAAAGGAACTTGGCGCGAGCTGGCAACAGCCTTAGGATTGGTGGCGGTGGACGTAGTGGGTTTTAGGATCCCCACAATCCTTATAGCTTGAGGATCATGAACCTTGCCACCTCGCGCCAAGTTCCTCTGTTCCTGTTACATGCTGTCACCAAGGAACTTGGCTCATCCGTCTCCCATTTCACACATTTTTATAGCTAAAGAACTTGGCTCCACTTTCTGCACCTCTGGTGTTTTTGTTCGGATTTCACAGCTTTTTATACGTGTACATATATACTGGGTTCGCCTCGCTGGGTGTGCTGCCCCAGAATTCCGTGTGCGCCCCAACTTCAAATTTTTAGGGCTTTATTGTGATCAGACTTTCTGGGGACAGCGCCCCATGCTGTGCAGACCTTTTCCCATATCACCTCGGGGGCTGCACGCTCATAGCGGTGCTAAGTTCGATCCATTTATTGAAACATTTTCGTGATGGTACACCTTCATACCAAATTTCGTTTCTCTAGCTTCAGTGGTTTGGAAAATGGTATTTGGGCGGCTATGTTGAATTAAAGAAAGCGATTTTTAAAAAGTTTT
>JAGDQP010020368.1:0-13887 GCA_022664845.1 Lepisma saccharinum | reverse complement strand
CAGGAGTATTGGAAGTTGGCGCGAGGAACTAGGCTCATCCATATTCCATTTCACCACTTTTTAAGGTTGAAGGAGTTGACTGGACAGTTTGCACCCCTGGTGCTTTTGCTCGTATTTCGCAGCTTTTTACACTTGTGTAATGTATATACTCGCTTCGCCTCATTGGGGCGCTGCCCCCAGAATTCCAAGATGGCCTCGCTGGGGCGCACCCCTTTATCGCAATCAGGCTCCAGCTGGGAACTGTACCCTAGTAGGGGAGACAAGCCGAATTTATTCTAACCTACTCGTAATAGTACACCTTCATACCAAATTTCGTTTATCTAGCTTCAGTCGTTATAAAGTGGGGCTTAGGCGGGCATTTTGGATAAAAGATGGACACATTTTTAACGTTTTCTTATATTTTCGTGACATACTCGTGATGATACACTGTCATACCAAATTTCATTTCTCTATCTCGAACGATGTGAAAAATGGTATTTCAGCTGCCATTTTGAATCAAAGATGGTGAATTTTTAAAAACGTTGTTCTGTTTTCCTAAACTACTCTTGATAATACATAACTATGCCAAATATCGTATCTCTGGCTCAAGCAGTTCGAAAATGGATTTATGACGTCCGCCATTTTGGATCCAAGTTGGCGTCTTTAGAGATATTTTGTAATATTTTCATAATCTACTAATAATGTTGTACTGTCAAACTAAATTTTATTATTCTAGCGGCAGCCGTTTAGGCTGTGTCTTCTTTAAAATTTTAGGGTTTGCGGCCATTTTCAATCCAAAATGGCGACTTTTTCAAATTTTTAAAAAGTTTTCTTAATTTGCTATCAATGATGTAGTTTCATAGCAAATTTCACTGTTCTATCTTTAGTCGTTTAGGCTGTGTATTCTTTCAAATTTTAGGTTTTGCGGCCATTTTGAATCGAAGATGGCGACCTTTTCAAAATGTCGGAATTTTTCCTTTATCTACTTATCATCCTCTACCTTCATACCAAATTTCATGTTTCTAGCTTACTCCAAACACCCTAAACAATATGATGAGTGAGTCAGTGAGTGAGTGAGTGAGTGAGTGAGTGAGTCAGGCAGTCAGTTAGCCTAAAATGTGCAATTTCAGGGGTGCACAACTAGAATATAGTTTGAGATACGAAAATGAAATTTTGTACATCTGCACATATTTACTATATCTCCTTAAGGGCAAAAGCTCATATTCTTATCTTTAACATCTTTTTTCTTACGGGGCCCCCAAATCGTCGATTTTGCCATAAACTCTTGTTCCTGTATGACATGCTTCTGGCAGTGCTGACGTTTTCTGACGTGAAGAACTTGGCTCATGCACTGCCGTGCATGTTGATATAACAGCTTGACTTTACGTACAGTATCTTCTGATATAACTTAATGGCAGTTTTCAAACAAAATCTTCTTATGCTAATAAATCGTATTAATATTAAAGAGTTCTTAACTTGTCAGTACAGGTATTTGGATATTCCTGTTAACATCTTAACTGGTTGAACCGCTTTGCAGCGTCATGGGTGATCTTGTTGGGGCAACTGCTTATAAGCATTTTGTAAGTTTCTTATCTTTTCCTGCGTATGAATGTTGTATTGTGACGAAATCTCCTGTCACCTATTGAGCATTCCCTTTAGTCTTTCTATGTGCAAAACATTCGCAGTGCCGCACAATCACTATGGCAACATGTTAGAATGTTATGCAGTTACAAAATAATAGTATTGTTTTCTCTAAACAGTTTGAAAAGCAAAAATGTAAAATAAGTCGTTCTCTCTGAATATTTTCCCACCTTTAGGATAGGCCATGTTAGCGGATGCACTACATAAATACAAATGTATGTTTCAAGGTAAATTATAATCGGATATCTATATCCAAGGCCGCTCCAGAGGGTTCCAAAGTTACGAAAAGGGATTTTGTAGTGGGAATTTTTCAAAATTACCCACAATTTCCCTTTTTTCGTGCATACATGTATGTGGTACCATTTGAAAGCTTATATTATTCTGAGAAGAATGACGTACGAATCATGATACTCGACTAAAGAGTGTCGTATTTGGAAATTTTTATGTTATGTTCTACTTATATGTTATAGGTTCGGTTTCGTATATACAGAAATCATTTGTAAAATAATAATAATAATAATCAATAAAGAAATAAATAAACTCCCTCATACCTATTAAATATATCGGAACCAAATTTGCAGCACGCATTGCCTATATCTCATAGTACTGTTCAAGATTCATTATACACGTGTACTCTTACCCGGGACCGCTCTAGAGGGCGCAACACTTAAAAGAGGGATTTTTAGGAGGAATATTTTCCCAATTATCCCAATTTTCCCTTTCCGCGTACAAAATGTACACATACCGTTGATTCCATTGGAACGCTTGCTTCATTTTGAAAAGAATAAGGCATGAACCATCATCCTCGGATGAATAGAGCTGATGCTATAGTAATTTAACTAAAAGTCTAAAAAATACTTTAAATTAAGCGTAACAAATCGCTAACAGGTGTTTCGCCTCTGCTGAAAAATTGGCCGCTTAATAGGTTAATATTTATTTGTAGCTTCTCACAATTCCAAGTCTTCATTTCGCTTAGTAACTTGAACATAACTCATTTTCAAGTGCATCTGTTTGTCTGCTTCTGCCACTGCCACATTATATCCACGAAATTTTGGGGTGATATGGAACAGGGACCCAATACATTATTATGTCGAATAATATTAATCCTAAGTTTGGTGCTTCAACGTCTAATGTAATAGAAGCAATTAAAATAAAACGTTATAGAAAATAGGTAGGCAACAGTGCCAAGTTTACTGTATGGGGGTCGCAGACAAGCACATTATTTCCCTGTTGTGTCGAATAATGTTTATACCAAATTTGGTGAAGTTTGGTCTAACGGGATTGAATAATTCTGAACAATTTAATTCTTACGAACGCAAAATGGATTTTCAACAATGAACCACTGAACCAATTGAGGCAGTTCCGACAGTTTTGAGCCAGTCTAGCAAGTACCTTTCCAGCAGCACCTAAGGCGCCTCTCTACACCTTGTGGTTCCTGAGCTAAAATTTCTGGACATAGTCGGAAGAACGAACAGACAGATTGACGGACGGACTGAACGGGATTTCTATAGCTTTCCTATCAATGGACCTACAAGTTTGAAGAGAGTGAATTTATTTGTAGGATCGCTCTAAATGAGTGAAAAGAATGATAATTTTAAATTTGTGTAGATGTACAGCGGCCATTTTGGTAAAGCTACCTTACTAGAATTGGCAACAACCTGCTTCGACCTCCATAGGTCCTACTCTAACTCCCTGCAAAGTTCCGTTTTGTCTGATGAGGTGAGAACAAAACACTCACATTTTCGTCCGGGCTGATGGACTAATACGCACTATGCTGAATCCACACTAAAGCCTTCTTTACATGTACGTGCTAGATGCGTTTTTCATGTGTGAATTGGCCGAGTAGCCAATATAAATGTGTGTTGAAGTATTTCTATTGAATACTCAGCCAAATTTCAAGCGAAGTATGAGGCTAGCATGTACATGAAACACTGACCTAAGCTAAATTTTTGTGCAGAAACATATTGACAAGGGCTGTCTCTCAAAGCCGCGGCATTCCTCGGTCGTTATCTTACTACTCGGAAGTTTGAAGAATGAACGCAAGAGAAAGAAAATAATGCGCAATATTCGCTTTTTCAGGGAAGGAATGACGGGGATTTTCCCTGTTGTCCGAGGACTTTAAACCCTGTTCTTGATTCATAATACCATCCCAACCAAGATCAAATCGTTAATTTTTTACCGAAACATGTAGTGGATGAAAATTTACTAGTAACCACTAGTTTCAGGGTCCTTCTTCATATTTTTTTTAGAAATATACGAATACTGTATGTAAGAATTATTAAGTACTAAACAAATTATTATATATGTTGGGAAAGTGCACTACTATGGGTTTAAATACCAAACATATCTAAAAAAAAAAAGCAGACATTATTAGAACATGCCGTCTAAATCAAGTTCCAGTTTATTGTTATCGCCGTTCACAGTGTTGTCAGATAATAACTAAAACTGTGTTCATTACTTTTTTGGAATGAACCTTGAAATTTTATGTTAATAAATGTCAAAATGGCCTAATATTGTTAACCATAGTTATGAACAGTGTCATTTTACGTGTTGATTAATCATATGTTTGTATTTCTTTCCAAGCACATCGCAGCAAAATCTTGAAACAATACTTGGAATTAAAATGTGAATTATATAAATAATACCCCAATATTTACAAAATAACCTCCTGACTTTGAAGTTCTTGCCAGCATATTAAAAAACTCTCTATCTCTCTATGACTTATAGAACTCACAAGTTCATCGCCGCAGTAACAGAGGTTCGCTACTGAATTATATCCTCGGCAATATCAAGCCAGTTTTAATCACAAACACCTAATTCTCCCAGATATCTTCTAATATTGTCCTCTCAACGACGTCTCGGCCTTTCCGATGGCCTCTTTCCATCCGGTCTTCCAACCAGGATACAATATAATTTTCGTTTTTTCCCCATCCGAGCTACATGGCGTGCCAACCTTAGTCGTCGCGATTTCATTATTTTTACATCTGGTGAATCGTACAGTTCGTGGAGTTCTTCATTATGCAGTCTCCTCCACTCTCCAGTCATCTCTTCGCGTTTCGGCCCGTATATCTTTCTCAAAACCTTATTTTCAAATACACGTAATTTATGTTCATTTGCTAGGGTCGTACTCCAACTTTCGCAACCGTAAAGTATTACCGGCAGAATAACCGTTTAGTATATTTTTAATTTCAATTTCCTTCATATAAATCGCGATGTTAATAGTTTTTGGACTGAACAGAAACATGCGTTCCCCGATACTAAGCGATTGTTCATTTCTTCCGTGACCTCATTTTTGCTTGTTACGTATGCTCCCAATATTTAAATTTGTTTACTTTCTCTATGACCTCATCCATAATTCTTATGGTTTTATTTCCTTCATTCCCCGTGTTTCGGCTTTTTATCATGTAATTTGTTTTATCTATGTTTACCTGTAGACCTATCTCATAGAACGCTTCTACTAAGACATCGGTGTTGCTTTGTAGTGCATCTATATCGTCCCCTATTAAATCTACATCAGGCGCGTATACAAACAGTTGATTCAAACCATTCAATGATAGTTCCCTTTTGTCCCCTTCAATTTTTAAAATCGCATATTCTAACGCAAAGTTAAACACTAGTGGTGAGAAGGCATCGCCTTGTTTCAATCCGTTGCGAATCTTGAAACTATCTGACATATTATTACAAACCCGTACTCTGCTTATGGGGTCGCTGAGACACATCTTCACTAGTTGAACCATTTTTTTCGGAATTCCAAATCGTATCAGGATAATGTATAACTTTTCCCTTTTGATAGAATCATATGCTTTCTTAAAACCAATCAATAGCTGATGAACCGTCCCACTGTATTCCCATTTCTTCTCCAAAATTTGTCTCAAGGCAAAAATCTGGTCCAATGTGGATCTATTTCTTCTAAATCCACATCCGTGATCTCCAATTTTTTCATCTACGTCTGCACTTAGGCGTGTTAGCAGAATATTACTTCATACATTGTAACAGGTTGGAAGTAACGAGATTCCACGGTAATTACTACAGTCCGATTTATCACGTTTTCTGTAAATCGGAACTATTATTGAGGTTTTCCATTCCTTTGGGAGCTCCTCCTTTCTCCATATAGCACTTATCAATTTATTTAATTCCTTGATTAGTGCCGTTCCTCATGCTTTGATTAATTCGGCTGGAATATTGTCTATTCCTGGTGATTTGAAATTTTTCAATTTCTTTACCGACATTTCGATCTCGATCTCGCAAGTTTCGGGAATCCACGGTTCTGCGGTATGGATTTCAAATTCCTCTTTTTTTTCTTCGTTGTGTACATTAAGAAGTCTGTCGAAATACCTTTTGCACACATCGACAATTTTAGTCGGATCAGCCTAGAGATCTCCACGTTCATTTCTAATCATTCCTAACCTCGGCTGGTAACCTTTCCTTAACGAGATTACCCCTTTGTATAGATTTCGTATGTTATTTGTCTTCCCGTTTCCCTCTATCTCCTGAATCTTCTGCGTCAGATATTCTCCCTTTTTGTTTCTGAACCCGAGTGTGGCGTTTCGTTTTGCGTTACTGTAGTGGTTGATATTTGCTTCGCTTTTATTATTTAGCCATCGTTGCCTTGCTTGTTTTCGTTCCTCATGAAGCTTAAGGCATTCTTCATCAAATCAAGTTTTTGTTGTTGTTTCTTCTCACCTACACGTTCCTTCGCTGCGCTCTTAATTGTTTCGCGAATTGCCTCCCACATCTTACAACAATTTCATTATTAGTATCATCATTATTATACTCGAGTCGGTTAGGATTTCGAACCTATTTGAGATTTCGAGTTGGTAATTTGCTTTTATGCTCGGATTATTTAATAGTTTCACTTCGAAATTAAGTTGTTTTGGCAACTTGTTTTCTCTTTTCGCGTTGCATAACTTTTCGCTTACTTTTGTGATCACTAATTGATGGTCGGTGTCACCTTCCGCTCCTCTGTACGACCTAACATCCTTTATGTTGATGTGTCCTCGTCTGTCTACTAATACGTTATCGATCTGGTTGAGAGTTTTTCTGTCCGCAGATACCCATGTGTATTTGTGTTCAAAGCACGCGCTCTTTACAAGTAGGTTTTTCGAAATCGCGAAAGTTATCAGTTTTTCTCCATTGTTGTTGGTCTTTTCGTGAAGGTTGTATTTGTCTATAGTAAGTCTATATTTTTCTTCCCTTCCTACATTTGCATTGAAATCATCCAACACAACTTTCGAATTATACTTCGGTATTCGGTCAAACAGCCTTTCTAGCTCATCGTAGAATATATCTTTGTCGTTATCAGTAGCCACCTCGGTCGGAGCATAGTTGTTTAATAAAACGGTGTTGCCCCATTGAGTACGTATCGTAACGTACGATAGTCGTTCGTTTACGAACTCTATATTCTGAACCGCCTGGAGGACTGTGTTCTTAATGAGGAAACCTGTTCCGAAATCGTGAGACTGTGTTCCTCCGTAGTAGAAAGTGTACTTGTCTTGTAGGATGTTATCTTGACCCTCCCACCGAACTTCTTGTATTGCTAATATGTCTAGTTCGTACTTCTCGGTCTCGTGTACCGCCACCCGAAGAGCGCCCGTTTGGTATAATGTTCGTACCTTCCACGTTCCTATTCTAAGGTCTTTCTTAATCTGTTCTTGGAACCCCCTGAAGCAGTCCTAGCCTGGAGATCCGAATGAGGGACTAGTTTACCTTCGGAATATTTTACCCTAGTAGAATAAATGAACCATTTGTTGCTATTTCTTGACATGTTTTAGTGGTGTAGATTTGTCAGCTCTACGACCTCGCAGTAAAGGTAGACATTCAAGATGTCGTCCTTTGTCCATCTCTGAGCCTTGCCAATGTCATTCATCTTCAGCCTCAGAGTGGTAATGGTGATGTTGCTTCCCCTCACCATGATATTTTTGTTCGGGGTTATCTTCCCCTAGCCTTTGTAGATCCCTCTAGTAACTGTAAGGCAGCAGCACTGTGTTTGGTCCACCCCGGAATATTTCCGGTACCCACCATCTCTGGTCGGCATTCCCCTATCCGCCCCTGGGGAGGCGCCTGGTGGGAGACCAGTAACTCCAACCCGAAGTATATAAAAAAAGTGTATACAAATACTTTGCAATAATTTTCCACAAAAGAAACATTTTTTTTATAGGGCATCGGAAGTATTCCATGGTGTGTGAATACATATTTAGAGCTGGTTGAATATATATATATAAACATAACTATTGTTTCCAGTATCTGGCAACCCTAGTACTATTGTCGATTGATTGAGACAGCCAATGACTTCTCCTGAACTGACTGCTAACATTGGAAATTTCATGAATATTTTAAGCCAGGCAGCGGCGAGAACACTTAATCTCGTTTGTCTATTTCCAGTTTAAACCAATATGGATAAACTTTTCTTTTTTAATTTTGAAGCCTGATACCGGTGTTAGGTCCATTTCTATTTATGTCTCAATTTTTGTAAAAAAGTAAATATTGTATCAGTACTTTCCATTATATGAAGGTACTGTATATTATTATATAAATAATTCAAGAATTAAGACATAAATAAATAAACGGGGCGCACAGCGGTATCAACCGTATAAAACTGAGTTGTAACCGAAAATTTGACCCAGATAAGATTAAACTGGAAGCGAACAAATGATATTTGCTCTGGCGTCTATCTTTAGACACTAAGCAGTCACTCCAGTATCGTTACGTAGAGCTAAATGGCGACAGCTATAGTTTCTATTTTTAAGATTATTTTTCTTTGTTTATACATACTATAGTGCATTGTGCCAATAAATATACTAATGTGTGCAGTAAGTAATGGCGCGAATATATATTTTTTTCTCAGTTTCTCTTTTCAAAGTTCGGAGTAGCTGAGAAGGGACAGAAGATTTCGCCGTCATGAAACAGTCCTCACCAACATGTGCACGCTCATAGATTTGGCTTAGTGTGAGCTCATCATTATAAAAGCCTAAAAACAAATATAAAATAATAGTTTGTTAGATAGGCTATTTTCTTTTCAAAATAATTAAAATATTAGTTACTCGTACATCATCCTTGTAGTACTCCTCCTGGCCAGATGAGAGGAAAGTAGCGGCCAGACTATCTGTTTAGGTACAATATCTGGATTTATCTTGTGAAACTGGGGGTTCTGTGAATAGCCCATAAGTGTAGCCAGCAGTGGGTATATTTTGTAAACTAGATCATCTCTAAATTCTGTCCTTAGAAGCTACACTTAGAAAAATAATCAGTCAGAAAAAGTTAAAAAGTCGTGTAGACATGAAAGAAGAGATAAAAGTTTCAATTGTGGAACTTTATCTTTTTAGATCTACAATTATGCGTACAGAATGTGCTCCGGAAATTATTAATTACAACCACACTGAAACATTTTTTTTAAAAATAATGTTCGCAATTAAAATATTATTATTAACAATTTATGTAATACAAAGATTTATATAATTATGTATAGACTAAGAAATCTTGAATGGCAACTTTCACAATTTTAAAACATCGCACGTTAGTATAACTTGAATGTTACATATAATTTGTACGTCATGTAGATACAGTGAAACGCATAGCTGATATCGTTCAAACGGTTCTCATTGTGTTAAATCTTCAATAGCTTTTTCTTTTTCTTTTTGAACTTCTGTACGCGTGTAAGTCGTGGAATTACAACTGATATACATACAATATTACCACATATTATGTATTGGTGTAGTTAAAATCCCCTTCCTCTGGGTAAGTTATAAATAGAACTGTGCAACGAGCGGATTTCGAGGCAAGAATTCTTCCTATTCTACCAATCGGTTGGCGTTAAGCCTCAAATTCTCAAACACCCTCCCACTGACTCAAGAAATTTAATGTTAAAAGCGATAGAAAGCCTGCTAAATTCTACTTACTCCCCTAATTTTGGCTTTACTGAAAATGGTGGCAGAATCCCTACCAGTCGAGGAACGCTATTTTTCCAACCTGACACAGGCATTAAAAAAAAGAGAGAGAGAAAATGGAAGTACAAAGAATGAGAATGTTATTATAAGTGTTATATTATTTTCTTAAATTTATTAATATGTGTGCAAATTAATTTTAATATTCTCAACAATAATCCACAGAACAATCGAATTAATGAAACAATATTAACCCATTGTTTCCTATTTCTAAGATACAGAAATTTTCCGGTCAATTTACGTTTAAGAACTTTTGTATTTATTAAGTTATTCCATGTCCTAGAATATATATAATCTTGTAAGATTGAATGCAACAAAATCTACAGGACTTCTATCAAAGTGAACAGTGGAGAAATAAGGAGTGACCCGCATAATTTGCAGTTCGAGATAAGTATATTTTACTTAGATTAGGAAATTATTTACTATTCTCACCTCGCCCTACCTCTATTCCGACATCAGCCATGCCCATAGTTCCCTGAAGGCCAAATATAACATTCAAATTCTATTCAATAAGTTCGTAGACTACCAATTAGAAAATGTTCTCACATGACTAGTTTCTGTTAAAAAAGAAATGAGTATCTTACCTGAAAACAGTCTTATTTCATGCAATCCATTTACGTAGTGGACATACAGTATATTCCCAACCTTCTGGGCAATAAGCCATTTCACCAGTTTCCCTCTAAACACATAGCACTCTAAGCAAGTACTTGACAGTCAAAACTACTCTATTCAAGTGGATTATCTACTCGTGTCATGGACTGTAGTCCGATCTTAAACTGTTTACTGACTAGATGAAATTATTTTTAGGTTAAACATTTTTTTTTCTGCAAAGGGTCTAATTCGTCTCCACGAGACAGATTATGCCACATTAACTACTGCCCTTTATGAAGCACACTGACTAGTTCTTTCACACCATCCAAGTTTTCTATCTAGGGTCATAGTTATAGAATTACACTCTTCTGTAGGAATCTTTTGCCGATAGGCATCTTACCTCAAATTACTCCATTAATTGCATTATAATAGCGTTTATCAACATTTTTAAATCTAAAAACCAATGCTATGTCTGAAACAATTCTGTTGACCACTAAGTAGATGTGGGCCTAATTTAAAAAGAAACACAACTATATGGGTTTTACTGACATTTGGGGCATATTATGCTATTTATAATATAATTAATCTTAGGGCATTTTGAATACTCACGAAAACATAGTAAAATACAGTAGAGCTATTCAAGTGAATCATCACCGAACAGACGTTTAACCACTTTCCAAATTTCCATGTGTTTTGTTTCGATATTTTAAATTTAATTAGTTAAAATTACAGTTCTAAGTCTCACTCCAGACCATCTGTCCCATGTTCGCGGACCACAGGATGAGAAACACTGCATTAGAAACTGTTAAACTTAGGAACAAAAACACGTATGTGTGGACTTACAAGAAAGTATCATTATTTTATAATATACTCGTAATAGAAACCGGACTATATATGAATTTAACATTTGTAGTAGACTTATATACAATTCTTGAGTTCTTGTATTCTATTTATGGGCTTTAGATATCTTAAGGCTCAGGATGGGAAAGGAGAGGGAAAAGGATTCGGGAAGGTGTCGTCCAGGGCATATGTTGAAGGTACCATCCCTGCATTAGCCTTGTGTGACTTCTTTTCAACAATTGGTCAGAGAGAATAGGTTATTAAATCTTAGTTTTTCTTATTTATAACCAACTCAGTATTCACATTAATTTTGTAACAAAATAACTTTTCAAAGGAAAAGAAATATCCGGAACATGAGAAACGACAGAAATAATTTATTTCAATTCAATCCCCAATAACCACAATTTAAAGTTGAAGTTAAGTATTAATGAAATTTATCTCTAAGCGAGAAGAGGAATTTTAAGAAATCTAAAAACTTCCAATACGCCATACGATCTCAGTTTCTAACTCCTCCAAGCCTTCGGCCATAAAACAGGATTGCTTTATTTATATCAACAAATTCCTTTAATTTCGATTCCAGGAATATCGAAAAAGAATTTAATAAAATTCAAATTTTCAAAACTTAATTACCTTTTAAATTCTGGGTTTTAAAGTTTGCAAATTAACTATTATAAACTTACGTTAATTATTAGAAAAATTTTAATCTCGATTTACATTCACATTAAGTTTTAAGTTTAAAATTTCGAACTTTAGCCCAGGTAAAGAAATTCCAGACCAACTATTGATCAAAATCCAAAATGAATCAAATCCCGCAAGATCAATATGTATTTAACCACAATACACTTTTGATCTACTCAATTATCAAAACCACACCATAACAAAACTTTTCAGCTCCAGTACAGAATAAATTACTAAAAATAATACTAATTCTGAACAAACTCAACTCGTCAAGCACGTCTTCACTCACTTATCATATAGTCAATGCCTCAAAACAACCACAACAGTCAAAGAGTAATTCATTAGAACTTCGCTGATTAACAAACAATCCATCTATAAACCAAAAAACATCAAACCTGTCTTCACTCGCTCCACATACTTACCCCAACACAACAGTCAAGTTCAGAAATACTAAAAGCCAACTTCAACCCCACAATATTGCCAATGGAAAGTTCCACAGATTAAACCAAAGACGCCGGCTCACAACCCGTTTTAACATCCTCAACATACTGATATACTACACAAGAAGCAACTCCCACGGAACAAAAAACCTCACTCATGCAACACTGACAAATTATTTCCAACATTGATCAAACGTTACCTCATTTAAGACCGACCCGAAGACTGAAGTTGATCTCGTTCCGCACTCTCGACATACCACATCCGATATCGCAAGAATCAGTCCAACAAATTCTGATCCAACCCGCAACAAAACATTGTACAACCTGCCCAATTGCATTTCAACACCGATTGCCAAACACAAAACGTCGAAGAAAAACAAATTCCATCTAACCTGACTTCAAGCAAACAAATACAGTGGAGCACCACGACCAATCAACAAAAAACACACTCATACATAAAAATCAAGGTTGTCTATGCTCTAACACTGGAATTCAAGCCTAGCTCCCTCGTCGCTTACTCAACATACTTCAAATAAAAGTAACAAGAATATTACATGTATCAAACAACCCTATAGAAGCACAACACGAGGGCATTAACGCAAAACTACTCAACCCCAGAATCACCATCAATACTGAAAAACTCAACCACAACTTCCGCAGTTTACCAATTTCGCTCTCTGTACAATCAATTCTGACCTAAAACAATTTTGGCCTCACTAACTTCAGTACATTCTAGACCTACTCAAATAAATTACCATCAAAACCTTTCCACAGTTACTTGAACACCAATCCATTCAACATTACTTGTAGGGCAAGCAGTTAATATAACCTGACTTTATTAACTATCCGTTCCAAAACTCTGTCAATTGGCACCGCATTTTCTGCAAGAACGACTTACGAAGAAAAGCATGGGTTAGCTACTGTTTCGATACTGTCCAAAATAGAATTATTGCCTTTCTCGGTTTAACAAAACTCAAATTTAATGACGTCATTACCTGAGAAAACTCAGCATCGACAACATTAAGTATTTAAACAGGTACTTATTTAAACCACTCCGAGTTTAGTTATTAAGTATTTTCCAACAGCCAAATAATTCTTATACAAAATATTTTAAAAGTCGAGCACTTGGAACGCTGCAAGGCAAAGTTTTAAATTAGTATTTTGACACTTATTTCGTTTCTTAAAAGTTAGTCCAGTTTATATTAGTTACGTTTATGTTAAATATCATGTTTCTGGGTTAGACTTGCTTTAGAAATTCTTCTCTCCAAAATGTTATTTATATTTCGTAACATCCATCATCGCACCGTTACCTACCTTTCAATCTTCTTCGTTCCGGAACCACTAAATATTTGTAATAAGTTTACCACAATCTTGAAGAGGACTTTCTCGTTTCTCTATATTCTCAAAAAAAAAAAAAAACGTTTAATTTAACCGCTAATTTCAAGCGATTATAAATCTATTGTTCCCTAGTTCATATCACGTCCATAACAACCTTGGTTCTGAGGGGGAAAATTTAAAAAGTTTACAAATTAGAAGCTTCAACCATTAATATTAATCGTGATATTCTTGTTACAACGTACAATATTAATATGAAATGGTGATTGTAAGCAAACATCATGACTAACGCTGTGAAAGATCTACACATTACTACTAATAAATTATTTATTTTTTTGATTGAGGCTAAACACCATGCCAATTAAGATTAATGTTTGCCCCTAAAAAAACTGTTTTCTGAAGAAGCCAATAAAACTGACATGATATTTATTTTCAAGTATCAA
>JAGDQP010020367.1:0-12854 GCA_022664845.1 Lepisma saccharinum | reverse complement strand
CCCTCCCGAAATTCTGATCTTTTAAAGGTAAAATTAGTGTAATTTCGGGAAAAGAATATTGATTTTACACAAATTTCACACCCAGACAGACATCGGATCCTTCCCCCACAAAGGTGTTGGACTCCCCAGAAATCAACTTTTAAATACGTGGCTGCTCACCCAATTGAAAAAGAAAAGTGCAGAACTAAAATGTATTTGACAACATCTGTTCACGAGTGGCAAACTTGTACAAATATAAATAATTAAAAATCATGTGTCTTATTTCAAACATGTTCTGATCAAACTGTAGATAATTTTTCATTTCATTCCAAGCTCTTTGAGTTGGTTTTTGCCTGTTAACAAGTTGACGGATGCATGACAATTCTGCATGAAACTATAAAGGAAGTATCAATTATAAGCATATTCGACCTAACTTCTTGTATTTATACATGCGTTTACCGAAGCCATAGTACTCTTCTACTTTAGTAGCAACGTTAGCTGTTTTTCTGTACATGAACACGGATTGAATTCCCGCCGGGGCCAATTGAACAAAGTGGTTCGGATTCCACTTTGTGAAACAAACCAGCCGGACGCAAACTGTTATAAAAATGTAGATCCCGGCCTTAGAAGCTCACTACCTCGTTATGGACGTTAAAAACAATTCTATTCAATTAGTTGTTTTTCACCTAACTTCATTCTTTTTCTCGATACTTTGCAGAATAGTTTTGATTTAAGGACAGATCAGATTATACGCATTATTCATTATCTCAGTTGTTTCGTTCAACCGGCAAGGAAAAATGATTCGTGTTGGGAATTTGAATAATTCCTTTTCTTATATTCTTTCCACGAATTCCGCTTTTGAATTAACACATCAACAGCAACTCAACTGTTAACTATCACTGAGCATGCACAACGATCACATTTGGTCGGAATTGTAATGTTGTGAAACTTAATTAGCAGCGGAAAATGCACATTTGTCGAGTTTTACTTAAGTACGAAAAATAGTACTTAAGTTATAGTTATAGCTTCCTGCAACACACTTAAGTACACACTTGACTGAGTGCAACTCTGACCGACTTAAGTTAAACTCTTAAGTGTAGATTAAGATTTTTCCTGCAACCCAGCCCTGAAGATTTTCAGTGTATATGGGAAAATGATGTGTGGATAGCACTTCGTAATGCAAGACCAAATACACTGAAAATCAAAGTACTCGTAAAGTGCACAATATGTCCCAAAAAGTTCATAATATGTTCCAATTTTACCACGTGTTTAGTCCATAATATAGGAACTTTTTGTGAAATTAAAATGAACTACACCACATTTTTAGTGCACAACATATGAACTTTTGATGTCCTGATACCCAATCCATGCAGAAAGGGTTTACTTATTAGCGACAAGTGTACTAAAAGTGATGTAAAACGTATTCCAGATAATGTGAACTTCTGTAAATATGAATTTAATGTGTACAAAATATGCAATAAGGGTAAGAAGCTGATAAAAAGACAAATTGAGCACACAAAACTCGCATTTTTTCAGTAGGTTCACATAAACTTCACATGTGTTCATATAAAGTTCATTTTTGGTGAGTTTTCTTCCTTTTTGTGCCAGGAAATTTTCAGTGGTGTTCCAGTTTTACCACGTTTTTAGTGCACAATATATACACTTTTCGTTAAACTAATATGAACTAGACTACGTTATTAGTGTATAACATAATATGAACCTTTGGTGAGCTGATACATAATTTATTCATAAAAAACTCATTTCATGGTGGAAAATGTAGTAAAAGTAATCTCAAAACAAGCTCAAGATAATCACACTAATTGTAAGTGCCATTGTCAGATGTGGATTCTTCCCGCTCGACCTCGGGCCACTCACTTCAGTAATACATTTATTGTGCTCTTGTCAACTCTAGACTGTTCCTTACTTTTTTTTACGAAATTTGTTATACATGATCGTGTCCAAGTAGCTTCTACAATTCTATCTCCCGAAAATTTAGAAAATAACATTAAACCTTTACGCAAAATTGATTGAAAACTAATTGCTAGAGAATCTGAACCTTATTGAAAAGCAAGTATATCCTACTGCTCCATGTTAGTTTCGGAAAGGAAGAAAGAATTCCATACCCCTAAAAATTCTAAGTCTAAATCTAAATTAAAATTAAGGTGGATCTGGTCTCAGAGTTATACGGGGAGACGTCCTTAGTTCGACTTCGGTCCATACATTGACTTGACAAAACAAGTGTCAATAGTGTTTTATGTGCTTGTCCGAATGACGACTTTTCCTGCTAAAATTACGATATAACTTGTCTTTGTGTTATCCAAGAGTATTAGCGATTACTCCTTTCTTTCTGTCAAAACAATTACACAACTTATTTTTGGGAAAAAGGGAAGATGTGTGGTCAGATAATTAAGGACAAAGAAATATAGAAGAAATTATGTAACTGCGACACTCTATTTTTTCGGGCATCGGAAAAGCTACCAATATGTTAATTTCACAGAGAAATAAAGTTTGTATATATGATGTGACAGACTTTATTTATCTGTTGAACAAACACACCCAATATTACAAAGCTTGTTCCTTAGTTTATGGATAGTAATTTCTTCCAGATATTATTGTAATTCTGGGAGAGATGCCCCAGTTACCATATTTTGAAAGTTGCCCGATAATGCACGATCAACGTAATGCGAGTTCCAGTAATGTCGAGACCTTTGCGGGCAGTGGTGAAGATTGGACGTTGTTCATTTGTCGTTTTAGCTGATATGGAAAGGTATGATACGTTTTCGAATCATGATCTAATATTAAAAATATACGATTAAAAGAATCCTTAGAAAAATATATTATTAATTCATTTTTGTAATCGAAGTGGTGAAAAATGGTCAGCAGGAAAGCCGTTATAAGTCGTCACTCTGTTTTTGTCCATGTTTCGCACTGTATTTGTATTTGGGTGGGAAGGCTCGCCAGGCAAAATGGGAGGCATGCCGCACCACGTAAAGGTTTTAACTGCGTCATATAATTTAATTTTTATTTGGCATTTTAAAATAACTCTCATTCCTATTCTGTGACCAACGGTGCACTATTTCCTGAAGGATTTAAGAATTTTAACCCCCCTATATTTCGATCTCCACTGATGCATAGGGCTATTTGTATTCTTGTTATGTAACAATGCTGCGTATACACTAGACTTTCGCTAATCCAGCCATTCCTTTCACATATAGGTGCCGGTTTAACGCAAGTGCCGGTTTATTGAGAGGGTCCGAAATTACTAGTTTAAACATAAAGTACAGGCTGTACTTTATTAAATCCAAAGATATAGTATGTACTGAACTTTACTGTAAGAAAGTCAAAATTTCAAGTACCTATGTATAGCATTGTTTAACATTTTTAACTAACAACATTGTTGCACACAAGAATTCATTTCTGCTTGAGCAACTAGAGGCCGGATGTCGACCAGACTACTGAGAGGCCGGACTGCTGATGGCCGAATAGTGTATTAATATTAAAGCAATTAGTGTATTAATATTTCACTGTAGTAAACAATTGTATTATCATTGGGTTTGTCGCGTTTTGCCACAAACTGATCTGATGAATTGAGCGGAGAATGTGGAGCCGAAATGAATCTAAGGTTGGAGTCAATGTGTTGAAGGCTCCTGCAGCCGATGGTCGTCGAGAGAACTCGGTATATCTGATTCATTGATACTGGTAGCTTTCTTTTTCAATAAGCGAAGGTATAAAGTGTGCAATGCATTTATTTCTTCTTCGTTTGGCAAAGAGGGTGTGCGGAGAAAGTGAAGGGTTTCTTGGACTTCTGGACATTTCAGTGCTTGCAGTGCTGCATCTTTTGTTGCAACCTTGCTGGCGGTGTCACACCCTGTCAATGCATGCATTGTAGAAAGACTAGAACACACACACACATTATGAGCAAGTTTCTCAGCAGCAATATATACCCTCAAGAACTCTTGATTTTTCCTGAAGGCTATTTTCAACCACAAATTCACTGCCCTTGCTTTTGAACTGTTCCCACATACTTATTCCTATCACAAGAACATCAGTGTCGGAGCTGTGTAGTGTAAAACAATGACCGGTTTTTGGAATCCTAATGCAGAAACTGCGTGCATTGCATGCACATACATCGGGATATCTGCCTCTACGTGGTTTCATTTCAGCTCTTCAATTTCAGTTACTTCCGAATATTTCTTACAATATATGCACTACTATCTCAAGGGCTACCACCCAGTACAAGAAACTGCACCATGTTTTACTTGAATCGACCTCATTCAGTACTAACTTAGAAATTTAATAAGCTCTTGCTAGTTTCGCGGGGAGGCTAGGTACCTTCCCCACGGCCTTGGAAATGTAGTGCCCGCTCCCTGAATATGAATAACAAGAGGTTTCTTATCTTCTGTTCTTCTCAGAGATTAGAATTATTTAGTGGACCTGACATTGTATCTGTCAAACACAACATCGACACATTGTACTTCTGGCTGCAGTAGAGGTTCCTCAATGATGTTTAGTAGGTAATCAGCATATTCCCTGAAGGTTCGAAACGATAATGTCTTCGAGATAGAGTGCACAAAAGCCATTCCGTCAAAAATGTGAATCATATCAAAAGTGCAAACGGTTTCGTCTTCTATGTCATGATTATTTGAGAATGGGTACATCAAGCACCATCCCGCAATATGTGTTGTTGTATATAAAGTACGGAGATCGAAATACACAACGTGATGCAAAAGGCAGTTGTTTAACCTGATGGGTTGGTTGCAACCAACGATACCAAACAGAACTGTACAAGAGCAACAGTCAACGATATGTATAGCAAGCGTAATGCACAACGAAGCTAAAACAAATGAGAGCAAGGGATGTACAATGACATGTGTATATAATAAATAAGTAATACTATGTCCTGTGTTTCATTTCTTTTAATTAACCAACCATCGAAATCCGTATGGAACTGTTATATACTCTTCCGTATCATCTGGATTAAATATTCGGCGCTTGTGGTGAAACATAACAGCATCGCGTTTCGTTTGGTGTTTACATACGACACGAAAGTCTGGTTTACGAAGGATATGATGGGGAGTAAACTTTATTTGTCTTTATAATTTTGAGCTTCTAATTCACGAATCCTGTCAAACGTAAGTCCTCCCGCGCACGCTGATTCAAGGTAATACCATGAACTTCGATCACATGCAGAGTTTACCCGTAACTACATCCTAAAGCTCATACACGTAATTGTTGGGCTCCTCTGTCGTGAATTTTCGCATTTCCCAAACTGGAGGCAGTTCATCTTTTAGCTGACCCAGGTATTTACCTAATGGTCGCGCTTCTTCACGACGTCGAACATAGATAATGCTATCCGTATCGCTTTACAAGAAACGTGAGTAGTAATAGGGACACTTAGCCGTTTTCCCCATACCTGGACGAGAGCAAGCAATTGAGTTTACAGGGCTGCACGATATGCAGTGTCGCAGTTTTTTGCTACATATGATGAAAGGCTAGAAGCACATTTTTCATCACTATTTTGTAAAATGCTACGAGCATATTTTTCACCCCTATTTAACATAGTACAGATTACACACAGACAAACACACGTAACACACACGCTCTTTTCTCTCTTATGAAGTTCGTTTTCACATTATTATAAAGGCTATGACCACATTTTCTCGCATCCCTTACTCAGGGGTGATAATTGTCTATCCCCTTTATAACATGGCAGAGATTACGAACGCATTTAACGCATGTAAAAGGCTACGAGCACATTTTGACCTAACCCAACAGAGGGGTGACATTTAACATAGCACCCCCTCTACGCTAGCTCGTATTTATTGCATCCCATATTTAATATTGCATTTCGCACTCACGAAAGGCTATGAACCCTTTTTTGACAGTTTGGCCCAATATTTTCGAAATGGCTCAACATATCACAAAAATAAATCAAAATCTCCCCTTCTAAACCCCTTGTCGTTTCTCATCATAATCTATCTAAATTCAAAGTTTGGTGGTGATGCGATAAAATTTGGCAATTTGGAACTATTAGGCCCCGGTATCTCGTAAACGGCTAGACATATTAAGATTCTGTTTTCACATTTGGTATGAGGTCGTTTAATACTACATGCGAAAAAATAGGTGACCTCGAGGTCAAAAGTAAAATCTGAAGTCAGTTTGCCAACTTCGCCCCCGTGGTCGTAGAATAATGAAACTTAAAATGCAATTTATTTTAGCCCCAGGTATGTCAAATATGAAATCAACTTCTATCTATCTATTGTCGCTTCCAAGATATGGCGTTTCAAATTAGTCATTTTTTTTAATTTTAGATACAGAATTGAGAAACTCGTAGATTATATGTTATTTGGGTAGGTGATGCCGAATGTGACATTTGCTTCTTTCTTCCTATTGTCGATTCCAAGATATAGCTGTTCGAATTTGTTGAATTTTCGAATTTTACACGCATAATTTAGAAAGTCGCAAATTATATGGAATTTGGGTCGGCGGTGCCAAATGTAACATTTTCTGTCTCTACCTATTGTCGTTTCCAATATATGGCGGTATGAATTTGTCGAATTTTCGAATTTTGGACGCAGAATTCAGAAACTCGCAAATTATATGGTATTTGGGTCGGTGATGATGATATGAAATTTTTTTCTCTACCTATTATCGCTTCCTAGCTATGGCGGTTTTTTAATTTGTCTAATGTTGACATTTTAGACGCAGAATTGAGAAAATCATAGATTACATGTTATTCAGCTCGGTGATGCAGAATGTGAAAAATTTTTCTCTCTGCCAATTGTCGCTTCCAAAATATGGCGGTTTTAATTTGTCGAGTTTTGACATTTTAGACGCATAATTGAGAAACTCACAAATTATATGTTATTTGGGTCTCTGATACAGAATGTGACATTTGTATTTCTCTACCACCTATCGTTTCCAAAATATAGCGGTTCAAATTTTGTTCATTTGGTCCCAGAACAATGAATATCGCAAATTATATGTTATTTGGGTTGGTAACGCTTTCAAAATATGGCGGTTTGAATTGAAAAACTCACAAATTGGGTTGGTTATGTTTGCTTTCACCTTAGTCTACACTCGTCTCAAGCCAAATTCATAAAACCTTGAATCCGTCTAACTGTCGATATATTTGCCATGCTGCAGGAAAGCGGGGTAATTGTAATAATTACTATATTCACAAGCCCCGCAGAACTCATGTAAGCGATTACACACAAGAAATAATATTTTTTTTGTTCTTTGACGACGAGTACAAGTTTCTTACAGCCTCTTAGCGCTACCTTATAGATTACAGACCCGACGGGGTTCGTGCTATTTTCTCAAATTGTACTTTAATAAACAGCTCTTATAATTTAGTGCTTGTAAATGTACTATATTTTTTCTTTAGTATACCCCAATGTTGGTCGTATACGAGTTGGTTGAATATTAAAATTACATTTGAAGAATATTGAACTATGGTAGTTTAGATTTTGCCATTTTAGTCTCAGAATTGAGAAACTTGCAAAACATTTTTCGGTTTCTTTCAGCACTAAGTTAAGTGACCACGGGGGGCGAAGTTAGGAAACTGACTTCAGATTTGACATTTGACCTCGAGGTCACCTATTCTTTCGCATCTAGTATTCAACGACCTCATAGTAAATGTGAAAACAGGATCTATTATCTCCAGCCGTTTACGAGATATCGGGCCTAATTGTTCCTAATTGCCAAATTTTATCGCATCATCACCAAACTTTCAATTTAGATGATGAGAAACGACAAGGGCTTTAGAAGGGGAGATTTTTCGATTTATTTTTGCGATATTTTGAGCCGTTTTCGAGATATCGGGCCAAACTGTCAAAAATTTTTCTCAATCATCATCAAACTTTGGATTTAGATAGATTATGATGAGAAACAACAAGGGGTTTAGAAGATGAGTTTTTTTAAAAATATTTTGAGCCGTTTCGAAAATATTGGGCGAAACTGCCAAAAAAGAGTTCATAGCCTTTCATGAGCGCGAAATGCAATATTAAATAGGGGATGCGAGAAATACCAGCTAGCCTAGAGGGGGTGCTAAGTTAAATGTCCCCTATGCTGCGTTAGGTCAAAATGTGCTCGTAGCCTTTTACATGCGTTAAATGCGTTCGTAATCTCTGCCATGTTATATAGGGGATAGACAATTATCACCCCTGAGTAAGGGATGCGAGAAAATGTGGTCATATCCTTTTATAAGAATGTGAAAAGGAACTTCATAAGAGAGAAAAGAGCGTGTGTGTTACGTGTGTGTTACGTGTGTGTGTGTGTGTCTAATCTGTACTATGTTAAATAGGGGTGAAAATATGCTCGTAGCATTTTTCAAAATAGTGATGAAAAATGTGCTCGTAGCCTTTTATCATATGTAGCAAAAAACTGCGACACTGCGTATCGTGCAGCCCTGTAAACTCAATTACTTGCTATCGTCCAGGTATGGGAAAAACGTGGAATTTTCAAGAAAGTGCGGCTAAGTGATCCTATTACTACTCACGTCTCTTGTACAGCGATACTGATAGCATTATCTATGTTCGACATCGTGATGAAACGTCCCTGCTACCATTAGGTGAATACTTGTATTCACTATGTAAGAAACAAAATTCTATCAAAACTCGAATATATACGTAATTAGATGTTACGAAATATGATGGCATTTACACAACTAAACCTGACTGCAAAGTTTCACCACCAGTCCTGACGGCATAATTCTCAACTAGCCCTACCGGCATTCGTATAACCAACTTTCTTTACAAGCACATGGTTCCTCCAACGCCTTATGACTTAAATAGTAATCAAATTATGATTAGTGAAGCATTTTGTATGGAGTGTGATAAAAGTTTACGAAAAAGGTGATACTTCTCCATGGTGTGTATCAAGGTGCTAAAAAGAAAAGTATTCGGAAGAGTGTATCTTCACAATTTTTTTCCTTGTACTGGTGATTTTGCGGAAAAGAGTGAAATTGGAATGGTAGTTAATCCTGGTTCACAGTAGCTTCCTGGGTATATTGGATTAGTAACTGTGGGGGTTCTGTAGTTATAGAGCACGTAGTTGATAGATCCTCTAGTAATCTAGAGCATTTAGATTTCAATTTCACTAAATATATAATAAGAAAATTCAAGTACTTGAGGGATTACAGCGAGGTACCTAAATTTTGTATTAGAGTAAGCAGGGACACTTCCGATAACTTTTGTAAGGTATTTAGATTTGGAAATTCTAACCTAATTCTATCAGGTCGAAAGAAACGTCAAAATCAAGTAAATAATTCAGGTTCCTACAATGAAATGATATTAGATATTCCGGAGATAATTAAATCGTGCTGTCATATTAGTTTTTGTTTCTTATTAATTAGGATAGGAAGTAATAATTGTAGTTATTCTGAGAAAGTGATTTTCGTTAGTAAAAAGAAAATTCAGTTAAATTACTTGTCTTTCCTACAAAGAAAAATAAGTTATTTCTTATCTTTTTATGTTCAGTTTGTGTATTATCTTTTTTGTATGAAAAGAATAAATTACAGAGTCAGAAATAAACACACAATGCTCTACCCAATTATCTGTCTAATCTTTGAACTTCACCTAAAGATATTAACTATAGAACCGGGTGAATGTCGAAGAAGTAACTTACATGTAGGCCAATGGTGTGACCATTCCACGGATGACCAGATTGGAAGGACACAGGTAATAATACTATCTCGTAGCGAAAGTTCCTCCTGGAAGGAGAAATTACATGGTAAGAGTTTTATTTCAGGAATAGTTTATTACATATTCATTAACTCAATTTGCACTAGATACAACCAGAACTGACGATAATGAGAATGCTTATTGACTTTATCATTGCTGCATTTTGCCATTCTCGAAATTGATAGTTACTAAAAAGACACTGGCTATAATAGGGTACTTAATATACCATAATAATTCCTTGACTAAACTCTCTAACGTATTATTTACGTATGACAATTCACATAAAAGATATTCTCATTATAAGAAGAAAAAAATAATACAGGGAGTATATATTTTTTATATCCCACTAATGGTAACTAATGGTTTCACCAATTTTCCATTTGGTTACGTATCATAGAAGTTATGTGATGTTTGTGCTCTTGGGAAGAAAATTCCGATAAGTAAAAGTAAAGAAGAAGAGCTTTATACACATCTCACATTTCACATTACACACCTTACGACAAACTCTAATATTTAAAAAAAATTCAATATTTTAATTTTCTTCTTTTACTACTATTACAAACAGGGTATACTAGGCACAAATGTTATATCGTTGGAATCTGTTTTCCATAAGCTTTCCAACGACGTATCACTCATGACCCTCTGTTAATTAGAAGGTAACAGGTCATACTGGACTAATTTTCACTGCAATGAACGAATTTCAATAAGCCGGGTAGTAAGACATTTGATGATCCTTATTATTAAAACATGTTGCACACGTTACTGTCCGGCGTAACTGAGAAGTCAGTGTTAGAAAATGTTGTACTGTGCTATGTGTTCAGATTCAATTTCGTTAATTTGAAAAATGTTATTATTTTAAATTTGTTTTATTTGTGAAATGAAAATTACATAATTCAGCAACATGTTAGAAAGTTTTCTCTTGGGAAGTAGGAAAGAAATAAGGTTTCGAGAAAGTATTTATATTTATCTTGGAATTTAACGCTTCAATTAATACTCTGCCATAAATTCCATAAATTAGTACCCTCTTGTTTTAACAATGCAAAAGACAGTACTATCACAAGGATCAAAACTAACCTTTCAGAAGATAGCTTTTAAGAAAACAGTAAACTGTAGTCTGTAAACAGACGTCTGTAGATAAACGTTCTGTAAAGTATGTAATAAATAAGTATAATTTGCTCCTCTTCATGCTTCATCTACAACGTTCTCCCATACATGTGACAGTATCAAATTCGTGCACACAGACACATATGTAGAAATATATATGTAGAAAATACATATATATTTAACTATATATATATATATATATATATTAAGGGCATAAGGTTCGTGTACCCTTAATACTGTCCTTAATATTTATGGCCACGCCCTTTGTTACCATTACAAAGTATTCTATTGCAGCAATAATTACATCACAGCCTTTTTAGAAGTAAGTAAATAATATTTTATTTAAAACTGAATACAATGCTCTCACCAAAACCTGAATAAGCTATAATTCGCTGTTTGGTAATACTAACTTTAAAATTGTGAGTCTGTACACACAGAATAAAATTTATATTTTGACATAAATTCTCTTTTCACAAAACATCTCAAAACTGGAAATTACTCGTTCATTTAAACGTCTAACCGAACACCAGATAATTGCTCTACCGGTTCAAACCCGGAGGGTTGGCGGCCCTATTCACTAATATTATCAAGTGTGCACTAAAGTCTGTAACTTGTTTCTTGTTGCTGATGTAGTTAATGCCAAGAACATTTATTCAATTTTCACCATGCACAGAATAAAATGGTAGTCGAAGTAAGCTTCAACGAGGGAAATAAGAAACAAAAATATTTTAAAAAATGTAACATTTAATTAGAAAACAGAAATGAAAATAATTATTGAAGTAAATGTATGAGAATTGAAAATAGAATCAGTGAATTTGAAACTACATCCCCCAGGTTCATGAGTATATGTATTTGTGTTGCTGAATGTTAGATTTACATATACAATGAAGAGCCACTCGCAACACAACCCAATATATGCAGAAACTATATTGTGCTTCAGATGTTATGAAACAAAAAGCAATAAAACTGTTATTTTTTCGGATATTCGTTGCGTATTTTTATTTAATTAGAAACCGACGATCGTTTCATAAGCCATCCTACTGACATCGTCAGGGGATCTTGTTTGATGTTAAATTGTAATTCCTATTATTAAGAAGTTATAATATTGTTGTATAAATTCTACTGGTATGATAATATAGTATAATCAATTGTTATTGATTGAATTTAACATTCTTTGTTGTCTTCGGCAGATTCTCGTGCCCGTTCACCTGATGTCGAAATGACTCTTAAAAGTACCCTCCAACTATCAGTAAGTACTAACCCATTTTATTTATTTATTTTTTGAAGTACCACTTAATTCAATTTCCAGATATTCTAGAACCATTCTGTTTTCTGTTACGGTACCAATATTTCAGACATACGTTGTGAAAGTCTTAAAACACATAAAGGGTAATAACGTTTTTTTGCACGGTCAATCAAATAAAGGTTTATTGATATTTAAATTAAACACATACCTCAATTCAACCAATAGACTGTGTATGTAAATTGTACAAGCTGCAATAAACAACAAAAGTCTATGAGTATGAATACAAAACTTTCGTTTTTCAAGAAAGTCGACTTAGGAAAATATTTTTAAGCTCCAAACGTGTGGTTGAGCTCAGTTACTGAAACATTACTAGTCTCTTTTCAACTTTTGGTTTTGACTCAAGTGATCCTACTAGAAACGAACACCAGGAATATCTATTATAAACCAAACAACATCGGAAAAGTGTTACTTCAAAATCTGAAGGGGCAAAACTAAGTGAAGATTGTAGACAAATTATAATTGAATGTTCTGTTTGTCATGATGTTACGTTGTGCGTCTATTTGTATGTGTATTTACTGTATGTGTGTACTGCTTGTAATGCACACTGTACATGCTTTGTGTAAAACTGATTGCGAGTTCATTTTTCGTGTGAGTATAATATTTATTTTAATCTGTATTTTTTTTTCTTTTTTTGACATTTTGTAAAATAATTTTGTATCCTCGTCGTGGTCAAGTGCAAGAGAAGACGTATATAGGAAACAAAGAAAGGATGAATATAAATAAATAAGGTGATGCTGAAAGGATGCATCTTTTTCCTTATCTTAGATTCTCAATTTCCTTCT